>JAJJMA010329544.1:41646-59955 GCA_023529015.1 Papaver nudicaule
AATACAACTGATAACCAATCTCTCTCTGTGGATCGAATCTGTTCTTACCGTTATACTATCTTATTTATTGTGAAGGTTAAGGACTTAAGTATATTTGTGCGAATTCGACACGCATCAAATTTTGGCGCCGCTACCGGGGAGAGGCATTGCGGTTGTTAGTTGTTTTGATTTCTTATTTTCTGATGCATTCTATTCTTGTGAGTCGTCATGTTTCCTTATGGAAATAACATGTACTGTGCACAAGACCAGACACAATATTATTATGGTGATCAATTTGGTTTTAATTCTCAACCCTTTTATAACTCTCAACCACCCATGGAATATTATCAGAATCAATCTTTTGGTTTTGATCAATTTCCAAGGGAACCTTTTGGTTATTCTCAGACATATCAACCTTCGGGTGGGTATGTAAGTGAACAACCACAAGGACGGTGCGACGGTTATACTTCTGATTCGCTTAATTCTAGTTGTATGCAGATTCTAGATGGACTACAGGGTATGCGACGTGTGCTAGAACAACTTGAACGTAATAGAGAGAACGTTACACCAACCCAATCTTATTACAGGATACCTGAACCAACTCCTGATCGTATTTATGATCATTCGCCCATTCAACGGGAAGAGTTGTTTTCTCAGGATTCTGTTGTGAGTAATGTTGGGAAACGTGTAAACGTAATAAAACTCTCGAAAAAACTATATAAGCTGGAAGATGATGGAGCACCAGAAGAAATTGTTGAGGAGATTAGTAGCATCATACATGCAGAACTTCGACGACGTTGTGCTGATCCACACTATGTCAATGATGATTCTGATGATGAGGATGACGAAAGAGTAATTGAGAATGAAACTGAATTGAAAGATATCGTTGAGGAACCAATCGAGATTTCCATGGACCAAGATGAAGACGTTAAAGCTGAGATTTCAGTTGAGGCAGAAACTGATGAAGAATGGTTTTTGAAAAGTTTGGTTGAGGATCACGATACACTTGAGGTAAATAGTTCATTAGATTTTTTTCAAAATAATGAGGATCCCGTACTACAAGAAATTGTGGAAGGTTTGTCTAATCCTATACATGATTCTATTTCTTATGATCCTCCTTCCCTAGTTGAAGTGGTTTCTCAAAGAGTTGTTTCTTCAACTTTTAAGAAAAAACCTCACCTAGGATTGGATATTTGTGCTTCTAATGTTCTTATGGATTATTTTGCTTCAAAGTATACACCATTACACATGTTTGATTCTAGCATTGAGCATGTTTACCGGGAGGAACCCGAAGAAGTACCCTTATTTTATGTTCTTTATCCACTTCCAAGTGGACAAGAGTTCAAGTGTGGGGGTAACTTTCATCAATTAATAGCTTCACTATTCAGATGTTATGCTAATGTTTTTGTGAGGTTGTTACTAGAATTGCAGATTGTCGTTTGGACGGATCCCCAGATTTTCAGATTATTGGTGTACGGGAAATCAATCTTGCAAGTCAGGATGATGACGTTAAACCAAGCGCTACGTGGGAGGCAACCCATTGTTTGTATCTAATTTTGCTGTTTTGTTTGTTCTTTTCGCAGAGAGACGAGATGGTGCTTAATGGGAGTCAACCCATTCAATTTCGCTTTGTGGGAGTCAACCCACCGGATATCTATCGCATTTGAATTCCATTGGACGAGTCAATCTACATTGAGGACAATGTAGAGTTCAAGTGTGGGGGAGGTAAGTCCTTATTTCTCACTCTCTCAAATGGCGAAAAACAGAACTGCCAAGGCAAAAAACAGAACTGCCAAGGCGAAAAACAGAACAGCCGAAGAAAAAAAAAATCGAAAAAAATAAATGGCATAAAACAGAACAGCCATAAAAAAAATGAAAAAAAAAATTGAATGGGTTGGTGTCGCTAATCCAAGTTGGGCGATAAGGGCCACCTCTTCCCCAATGGATAAGACACAGACATGAGTAGAAATTCAGTAGCATTTCTATTTTCAATTCCTCTCTGAACTTGGATCGACTTTGGAAGAAAGATTCACGGGGTTTTTTAAGCAGATACAATCATGGGTGTGCTAGTTGCTTTACAATGAGGAGATGGAGCTGATTTGTGGAAGAGTTACTGCTCATATTGCTGGTTCTTGGAGTCAGATTTGAGTTGCAGGAAACTAAGAAGAATGTGTACTGAGTTAGGAGCTAAATTCTGATCTCTGGAATGGGTTTTCTGGTGGTGGATTTGGGCGGTATTTGGCTGTAATTGAAATGGGTTTGCTATGGTTTTGATGAGGGTTTGAGTGAGTGATGGGATTGAGCTTACTTTGCAAAGAAGCAGCAGAGAAGAGATAAGCTGATGTGGGTATCATGAATGAATGGGTTTTCTGCTGGTTGTGATTGAATGTATGTGCAGGGACGGAGCTGTGTTTAAAAGAAGAAAACAACACAAACTCATTACTATAGCATCAGGAACATGCACATAGAGTGTTTGCAAAAATGACTAAACCAAGTTGCCATTGCACAAGGAATTTGAGAAGAGTACATGCACAGTCGAAGTAGAAGATTGTGATAAAGGGTTGTTGCTGATGTCTGGAGTGCAGAATTGGGAGTTTCTTGCCAAGTTTAACTATTGGCAAGCTGTGGATTTAGAAGGTTTAAGCTTGAGTTATGAGTTTGATTACTGTAATGCAAAAATGTGGAGGAATTGAGCTAGAAACTGAAGGTTTCGTCGGCAGTTTTGACTAGAAGTGTGCGACTGTGGTTGTGTGCTTGGTACTACAGATTAGGCAATTGCAAGGCTACAAGAGTGAAGCTTGCTGTTGATAACTAGTGTTGTTGGTGTGGTGTTGTGAGCTGGAGGAAAGGTCCCTGTTGCTGCTGTTTTACAACGGGTTTGTGGTAGTTTAGCAGGAAATGGCTGGAGTTTGAGATGGAATGGAAGATTTGTGGCAGTGGCGTGTTTGGTGTTGGTTTGATTCAATTTCTGGCAAATTGTGGAGTGTTGCAGTGGTGTTTTTGCTGGAGGTTCAGGTTATGGCAGTCTGAAACGGGTCTGCTGCTGAATTCGGAGCTGTTGCTGATGGTCTGCTAGGATGCTTGGGTTTGTGCTACAGCTGCTATGTGGGTGTGTATCTAAGGCTCGTAGGTGTGAGAACTTCAGTGCAGGGAAGATGATAGAGGTGATGCAACTGCCGTTATGCTGCTGGGTTGGTCTATTAGGCAACAAGGAGTGCTGTTGCGATGCTACGGCCATTAAATTATGTTGATTGGTGAAGAAGTTGTTGTCTCGAAGCTCAGAATATGGTGGCTGATTGGTGACTGGGGGCTTGGTGGTGGCCGTTGGAGCTGATTAGTTGAAGTGAAGTGTGCATTTGTCAAGGAGAAGAAAACCATGTTCCAACAGGAGAATTGCAGTCAGATTACTGTGTTCCAACAGAAAAGGCGACTCAATTAAACATGTATGACTGGCACACATGAGATATGGGTTGGAGTTTACTGGGCCATGTTTTAGCCAGTTTTGGGCTCAGGTATTTGGCGTAGATAATGTTGGTGCAGTTTAATTGAGCTCATGCAGAATTCAAATGGGCTTAAGGGTGAAGATTGGTGAATTTGCTTCAAAAAAAAATGGATGAAAAACAGAACTGCCCACATATATAAAAAAAAAAAGAGGTGAAAAACAGAACTGCCCAGAAAAAAAAATATTGTGTTTACTTGAGGACAAGTAAAGACTAAGTGTGGGGGAATTTGATAGGTGTGCAAAACACCTATTCAAGAGTACCTAATTGATACACTTTAGTCGACTTAAGCCTCATACATTGTTTATTTTAACCATTTTCTATTTTGCAGGTATTTTGAAATCATATTTAATAAAATGAAGCAAAAACGACTCAATTCACAACTTGGAGTCATATGGAGTTGGTGGTCTTGAACACGAGAAGGATACAAGCTCAAAAGTGTCGCAAACAAGAATTACGAGAGGCTTGGATAGAACTGATTTTAGGGCACACTTGATACGAAAGGGGTCGACTGGTTATCTCCAACCTCTTTAAGGCGTTAAGGGGCACCTTAGAAACAGGCCCAAATTCCAGAAAAAAAAAGGGCCAAATCACATTGCCGACGGGAGTTCATCTGAGTTCCAATTGGGTTGATTGGTGATGTTCTGAGGATTGAAAGGGGTTTCAGGATGATCGTTTGGGACTATTATATATCAACAAGTCAGATCAGAAGAAGGAAATGGCGTATGCCATTGACGCCGGCGAGAAAATGTTGCTGCTGTCGCCAGTGTTGCTGCTGCTGTTGGCTGTGAAGATGATGCTTTGTCTCAGATGATGGAGTCGAGAAGGATGAAAATGGCGTTTGCTATTACTGCTGCTGCTGCTGCCGAAGATACCGTCTGCCATTAACGCCGTCGTTGATGCTGTGGGTGGAGATGTTGATGATTGATGGAGTTCTGAATGAGATGAAGAATGTCAGGAAGGATTATGTCTGGGGTTCCATTCGATTTTTCTCTTGGAGGTTGATTTGGGAGTCTGGTAGCGCTCAGGCAAGTTTCTGGTTCAGTTTGCCGACGATGGGAGGAAGAAGATGGTAACGTGTTGTTCACACGTGCAGATGCGAAGAAGAAGGAGACGTGCGACTCGCACGTGTTGACCAGAAAGCCAAATCAAGTAACTGGGCTAGGTTATGCTGTGGATGGCCCAGTCGGTTTAAGGCAAACTTCTAGTGGGCTTCAGACGGGTTAGGTTCGATTAGTTTTAGGAAAGGTTCTGTTTTGGATGGTATAAAAAGAATACAGACGCAAAGTTTGGAGGAGAGATGGAATTTTACTGTTCACAGACGCAGGGGAGAACTGTTCAGGCGACGGAGTTCTGTGCACACTTCCCGAGGCAGGAAAAACAAGGGTTTTGGGCGCGATTTTCGAGGTGGAACCTTGGGATAAAGATTGGAGCGTTGCGACGACGGGTTTTTATGATTTCTAGCACTTTCTTATTATTTTCTATGGATTTCAATAAGAACATGAGTAGCTAATTTCTTTATTATTGGTTGAGGATGTAGTCTTTTAATTGCAAGACATGCTATTTGCTTAATTATGGAGTTAAACTTATTCATATTCGTTGTCGATTTTATTCTACTTTATGTATGAGTGTATGATTGATGTATTACACTAAGATAGAACATATTTTGATTCAATTGGCCAATTGAATTAGGTTATGTTATTATCTATTGCTAGAATTAGGTTTGGAGATACGAAATAGTTGAAGAACCTATTCATAAGTAGCACAATATGATTATTGAGGTGGTGATAGCTTCGAGAGTCATATGTAGGATACAACCTTTGTTGAATGAGCCATTCATGGTGGTTCATTGCATTGATTAGCCTATTTCACAAAACTTAATCCTCTTGGAGAGTTGAACTCGATTACTCATGGTGTCGAGTTATTCTCTACGTAGTATTCACACATTCATCGTTATGGTGTGTGATGACATTAGGAAATTTCGGAATATTTTCGCGATGATGTATTCTAGGGCTTTTGATGATGATAGAAATAGTCGACACTCCATATATTATTCATATGCATGTTGAGCAATTAAAGATGAACCCTTAACCAATATTCTCCACTCTTGATTACTTTCAATTATTCTTTGCGTCTTATTTACTTGCTTTTATTTTATTTTTCTTTTTAGTTTAAAACAACAAACATCCCCCCCTTTGGTTACTTTTAAGTTTTCAAATACAACTGATAACCAATCTCTCTCTGTGGATCGAATCTGTTCTTAGCATTATACTATCTTATTTATTGTGAAGGTTAAGGACTTAAGTATATTTGTGCGAATTCGACACACATCACTTGTCAGGCAGCAGATTATATGATAATTGGTTTATGTAACACCTCTTACAAAATCATATCAAAGATTATGGTCAACAGAATGAAAAAAATGGTGGATAAGATAAACGCTCCTTATCAGGCAGCATATGTTTCTGGGAGGCTAATCAGTGACAACACAGTCATTGCTCAAGAGATAAAGCACACAATGAAAACAATCAGGGGTCCTTATGGTTGGTTTGCTTTAAAGCTGGACATGTCAAAAGACTTTGACAGATTAGAGTGGCCTTTTCTGTTAGGGCATTGTCCGGTCAAACCCACTAGCGTATTGGTATGTCAAGCTAGTTGTCAATTTTAGGTGTCAAAACTCAATTCTTGATTTAGCCTACTAGAGTTTAGATTTCGGAATCGGGATATAGACAAAGTAGTAGAGATCTTGAAGACGAAGACTGTGAAGACAACGAAGACATCAATTATTCTTCATCGACAAAAGGTTAGTAGGAGTTATGACTTTTATGGAAATTCTTTTATTCTACTTTCTCTATTCTTTCGAAATATAGTCGACTACTTTAGTAGTAATAATAGCGATTGAGATCGTATTCTTGTCTAACGTGGCCTTGTGTCATGACCAGTGTTTGTTCCCACAAATACTATGAGTACAAGAATGAATGAGATATATTCGGTGCCATGTGTCCATTACAATGGTTTGCTTGCAAATCGTTAGTTGGATATGGATGAATCTAAAGGAGTACTCTTGAGCAAAGAGTCCATGTATTACAGCTGAGGACGTACAAACCTCTAAGTTCTGGCTAAGCCCAGTACTTCCAGCGGAATCCAGATTTGACGAAATCTGATAGGCGGACGGTTCACGAACCGATTCGCAAACCAGAAACTCGGATTTCTTCTGAGTTCCAAAGTGACTGAACATTTCGCGAACCTGTACGCGAATCCAATGTTGGTTACTTTGCTGGTGTCAGATTTAGTGGATATTCTTTCAGAATTTCACTTGGGTCAAATCCTAAACTCATTTATCTCTTAGATGGACTTGTATATCACATAATATCTTTTTTGTTCCATCTAACGATCCTCAATGAGTCAATAAGATAAATATTATCTCTGGTCTGTTGGATTCTATCTTGAAGTGTTTTTGAGCTAACAAAACACTTGGCAGATAATGATAAAAAGAATTCCAATTGAGATTAATCTCTATTACTTGGTTATCAAGTTTAGGGTTTCCTTAACTTGTGGGACAAGTAATTGATTGCTTTATTCCAAAGCAAACTATCTTATTGAGTGCTATAAATAGAGGTGTCTATGGACAAATACCACAAGCATCAAGCATACGTGAAGGTCTTTAGGGAAGGTAGCGCAAACTCTTTTCACTTCGGTGAATGCTTGTTGTGGTATAGTCATCCTCTATAGGTTGCAGCTCATCTGGGAACTCCCTACGACTATAAAAGACTTCTCTTGAGAGTTGGGAAGCATAAATAGGAGATTGAGACCATATTTGGTTGAAATCGGATTAACATGTAACCTTGGTAACCTGATCACGTTCTTGTCTATTCCATAGTCCGTCTCTTCTGCTATACGGCTATTCAATAACTGATACGTTACACACAAGGTTGAAAGGTAGCAACGCACGGCTGCACTCGGTGTTGTAAGACCTAGTTAGCTCCAGTTATACAAGTTTCTTAAGTGATTCTTCGTGTATAACTGAGGTAGAGACAGATTGGGCATAGCTTACTCGGTTTGCTTGTCAGCCCTGATTTGTGAAGTAGATTTCCATATGACCTGGATTTAATCATCCGAAGGAAGTCAACTTGTGTGTGTGGTAAACTGATAAAGGACAGTTAGACCATACGTCAACAATTAGGTTGCAAAGCCAGTATTGCTGACACAAGCCTTTGACATCGGGCAAAGCCACTCCTAGGCATGTAAAGGACGTCAGCTGGGGGAATCAAGTGCGTGACGATCTGTGGGGGATCTAGAGACGTAAGGAGTGCGACAGTAGCCAATTCGCTTGGAGAGCTGGAGTTGGTATCTGCTACATCCCAGACCGAAGTCTTACAGTAGGCTAGTGTTTATAGTCAGTTTGTACTGGGCGGTGTTCAATCTGGACGAGGTCCCGAGGTTTTTCTGCAAGGCAGTTTCCTCGTTATAAAATCTCTGGTGTCTTGTGTGCTTTTACTTTCCGCATTATATCTCTGATTATATAATTAAAGCACCAAGTAGTACGTTATTCAATAACTGTAGAGTTTAACTCCAAAGTCCCAACTTTGTCGAGTTGATCCCCAAGATCACAACTCCAGTTATTAGAGTTTGGATATTGATTTTTGAGATCGTCCAAACTCATACCATAAGACTCACGAGCCCAAACGAAAAGTTGGTTGTATTTCGGTACCCCTCATTTTTCAATTAGTATCAGAGCAGGTGAACACATTAAAGACGTAACTGTCTGTGTTTATCTAGGCTTGTGAGTCATGGATCAAAGCGTAAGAGCTTGTAACGTACCACCAAAGTTCGATGGCATAAATTACCTATGGTGGAAGACTGCAATGACTTCGTTTTTGCAAGCCCGAGACTTCAAAACTTGGGTTTATGTCATGAAGGAATATATACCACCAACTGTTGAAGTTGACAGTAAAACTGTTCCTAAAGACATAGCGGTTTATAATGATGTGGAAACACTCGCCGCTAAACAAAACTATGATGGGCTTAATGCTATCATTCATGCAGTTACACCTGATCTCTTCCATCACATAGCTACATGTGAAACCTCTGTAAGGGTAGAAAATACCTCGGCGATATAAATCATCTGAGAAGAGAAGACATGCCAGAGGGTATGGCAGAGATGCAGGGGATCAACGAGTAAGCGATATCAGCGACATATGAGCATAGTACGACGAGTAGGGGAGAAGTTAAGAGCGAGGTTGGTCAGCAAAAGGAGACACGTCACCGATTGGTAGTTGAGAAGTAGGTGGGCATTTAAGAGAAGTCAGAACGGATATATTGTCAGGTTGACTATTTGACTCGGCGGAGGATGCGTCATCGTTCTTATCTACTAAAAGATTCTATCGTCTATGAGGGCGAACCAAGTAAAACACCATGTCAAGTATCTCTAACCCTTATTTCTTTAATATTCCTTATATTACTTGCTAGATGTATGTCTAGGAATGATTGTGTGTATCTCAATGTATGATATATGGGTGTACTGTATAAGATCTAACCAATGGGATTTTATACAGTTACATTTTGGCGCTAGAAGAGGTTTTGAACTTGTGTTTTCCTTGATTTTTAATATGATTTGTTGATGTTATCATATGTTCTCTTGTTTCCGTATATGGTATGATTTACATGCTTCAGAGCTCGCCGGTAGTGTTTAAGTCACTTTTTCCTGCTATTTAGAGGTGTTATGCTCGTTGTGTAGGATTTTCTTTGTGTTTCCCCTCTTGTTTTGCCATATATGGTATATAATGTGGTGTGTTATAACGTTCTCTTGGAGAATATCGCTAAGATTAGAAAACTGGGGTATTTATAGTATGTTGTAGCAATGGATCTGGGTTTTCAGCATATATTTTTTGCTATTTTTGGAAATCATGCCGTGTTAGATGTTGTTCTTGCTATAGATGAGAGTTGGCCGGTCTGTTTCGATGATTCTATCACATATTTCACTTTTATCACATGAATAGTAGAGAAACTGGTTCTGTGGATAGAAATAACGTTATTTTTGGTATGAGTTTCTCCTGGTAAATGTAAATATAGATATATATTTCCGGCAAGAGTAATATTTTTCCGGCGAATTAGTATGAACTTTAGGGTCATAAATGAAACTGCATTCTAAAACTCTTTCAAAAAATTCTCCTTAAAATGATTGTCGTACCATCATTTTGATGTGAAAATCACAATCACATAGGATGTTTTTGCAAGTTTTGTCATGATTAGGTCATCATCTGCACATCACATGAATTAAAACTGTCATTTTTTGTCCTTCATTCATTAACATTCTGAAAAGCAACTCAACTAACTTATTTGGCATTTACCCACAGTACTAACGGAGCAATACTGTCAGGAAGTGTGTTTGTCTTCTTTTACAGATCTTCGGCGAATGGGTCCTAGAGGAAGAAGCGATAAAGCCCCTGCGGGTAGGCCTCCTCGACATCATATCCTTCCTACACCATCGACATTCCCCAGTGGTCACAACACTAGAAGCAGAGCAATGGAACCAGCTGGTCTGGCAGATACCCTTTTGGCAAGCTCCTATCGGCGACCACCTGTTCAGCGAGTAGCACGCCAGGAGGAGGTTTACATGGAGGACATCACTCACCTAGAGAATGCAGAAAGATCACCTGAGCCTAATTCATTACTTCGAAGAGTCAGCAGCGAAATAGAAGCAAATGCGTATGGCGAACGGGTTGACGGTAGTAGACTCACTCAAAGGGGCGTCGGCGAGTCATCCAATGCTATGGGAACAGCTCAAAATGCTAGTGCAAGAGGTACAATGGCAGCCAATGTTCAGCAGCAGTTGGCGCAAGATGTCGGCGAAGCACTACATGTGGCAGAAGAAACTCCAGCAGTGGTAGCAGAACCTATTACGGCGGGAGAAACGCCACAGGCGGCAAGCAGAACTGGTGCGACGATAGTACCTGGTGCCACTATAACTCGCCCAGTGGTGGTAACAGATAATACCGGATCCAAATACTACAAAAATTTTGCTGAGACAAATTCTTGAGGCCAATAACAGGCAAGCGGATCAGGTGCAGAGGCAAATGCAGTTGCAAATGGAAACTGTACTTCAGAGTCATAGAGAGTTGATGGCGGAAAGTAGGAAGGCAACACAAAACAGGGGCCATGCATCCCACTCCCATACTACTCGCCATGCATCCCACCCTCACACTACTCGCCATGGATCCACTCCCATACTACTCGCTAGACATCTCATTCGCATACAACTCGGCGATCGGAAAAAAAGTGGAACTAGCACGATGGAGGTATCTGATTCATTGGCGATGTTTGATGAGAGGGACATAAGAAAGAATGTGCATAGAGGAGATAGTGACGAAGAAAGCCATTCTGGACGGCGGCGTAAGGTCGATAAAGACATGAAGAGAGATCTGCGCCGATTAAAAACCAAAGTAGCAGCATTAAGCGGGTCTTCAAAGGAGTCGAAATACAAGGTTGCATTGTCAGAGGCGCAGAAAACACCATTTCATGATTGTATTACATATGGGTATGTGCCTACTAGGTTTTCTATGCCTAAATTCACATCCATTTATGATGGAACCGGCGACCCTGCACAACATTCAAGAGCTTATAAATGAGACTTGGCAGCATGGGTAGGATCAGATCCCATAATGTGTATGGCATTTCCCGCCACACTCAAAGACGAAGCCTTAGCCTGGTTTGATGGGTTGGAAGAAGGAAGAATTAAATCTTTTGAGAAGTTGGAGAGCAAATTCTTGCGTGCATTTATTCAGAATAACAGAAGTCGGCCTGGAGTGGAAAGATTATTTAATATCAAGATAAGAACCTCGGAGACCTACAAAACTTTTATCCAAAGATGGAGAAAGTCGAGCAGTGAAGTGGGATCAACAGTATCAAATAAAGAGAAGATAAGGTCATTCATTAACGCCATGGAGACGACAGACCCATTATATCAAAAGCTATTTTGGGAAGCGCCGAGAGATATGAAGACTTTGAGAGCAATACAGGATGAATGGATAAATTACGAAGAAATCCGAGAAGAATACCTTCGCTTGAAGAAGGAAAGGGTGAAACAAATTCATTCGATCAACAGTTTTTCGCCGGAAGAGCAGGAAGAAATTAAAAAAGAATGGTTGAAGGCAGAACATCGAAAGTTGACACAGAATCCATCTTCGGCGATGGTAGTACCTGAGGTAGTAAAACAGCAACAGCAAGTTACCGTCGAACAACATTGGAATTCGCAGAAGCGAGAGAATTATGACGGGCGAGATAAGCAAGATACCATAGGAGGAAACTATGGTCGAGGAGGAAGAGATAATCGGCGAAATGGGAATGGCGATAGAAGATATAATGGAGATACCAAAAAATTTGGCAGAGGCAATCAACAGCCTTTTCAAGATGCTACTTTACCAAAGTTGTGTGTATCCTACACTGATGCATTTGGACAGATTGAGAGTTCAAATTGCAGAGATGACATTCGATATCCTTACAATAGAGGAAACCCCAGAGCTCCGCCGACCAATACTAATTCCTTCTGTCAATTTCATGGCCATACAACCGAGAACTGCACCGGCGTGCAACAAGAGGTCCACAGATTTATTCGTTTGGGGAAATTTCAGGAATTCCTAGAACTGCCATCGCCGCCTCCTGTCATGGTCCAGCCAATTCAAGCCATCCCAGCTCACACTCCGAATGTGTATAAAGTAAAGGTTGAGCGAGACTTGTTGGAATTGGATTGTTTTTCCATTGTGCAATCAAAGATCACCAGGGATGAGTTCCATGATAATGTCTTATCCAGGGTGCACAAGCGAGATAGAATGAGAAACGAAATTTGTAGTGTCGCCGCTAAACAAGAACCCTCGCAAGATTGGATGAAGGCATGTCTAGGATTCTCCGCCGAAGAGATTCCTCCAGAAGGAATAAATCACAACAACCCCTTGGTTCTCACCATTCAAATGGGGAAGTTCAAGTTGCCTAAGGTACTCATTGATCCAGGCAGTTCAGTAGATATTCTTTTTAACACTGCTTTCGAGGCAATGAGAGCGAAGGATGATAAAATTCCCTCGCCAACAGTTTTCTCGTATAACATTTATGGATTTAATGGCATTGCTTCTAAGCCCAAAGACGAAATTGAGTTTAAGATCATGATCTGCAATGAATATTTCTTGAAAACTACTCTTTGCATTGTGGATGTTGACTCGCCGTATGCTGCCATCCTTGGAAGACCATGGCTCCACAGCCTAAAAGGAGTACCTTCCACTTATCATCAGCGCCTGAGGTTTCCCACACCTATGGGAGTCGCCAAATATGTAGGAGATTTGGCAGTAGCAAAGGCCTGCAATTCGGCGGATATACAAATGCGGGAAAATAGAAAAGCAAAGATTGCAGAAAGAAAGAAGCTCGGCAAGGAAGCTGCTAAGGAGCAAGAAATTCAAAATTTTATCGCCGACCCCTCAACCTATGTGCATTCAGTAAACTCGGTAGAGGACTCGGCGAAGTCTGAAGGGAAGATCTTATAGCAATTAAAGGAGCCATCTCCGATGGGAGAACCCGAGTTACATTTCACGTCGGTGGAACCTACTAAAGACATAAATATCGGTGATGAAAATGAGCCGAAGATGGTAAAAATTGGTACCCTATTGAATGAAGACGAATCGGCGGAGTTACAAGCGCTACTCAAGGAATATGTTGATGTCTTTGCTTGGGGCATGAATGAGATGCCAGGCATTGACCCGACGATAGCATGTCATAAATTGGACATTGATCCAAAGATCAGACCTTTCAAGGAAAGGATAAGGAAATTGGCCCCAGCTTATAAAGAAGCAGTGGAAGCGGAGATTGACAAAATGAAGGCGTCTGGTATAATAAGGCCAGTACAATATCCACAATGGATATCCAATATGGTAGTGGTCCCAAAGAAGAACAAGGGAGTGAGAATCTGCATCGACTTCAGCGACCTCAATAGAGCATGTCCAAAGAATAGTTTTCCGCTACCAAGTATTGACCAGACTGTAAATGTTACATCGGGGCATGAGTTGTTGTCATTTATGGACGGTTACTCAGGGTATAACCAAATACCTTTGGCGGAGGAAGATCAAAAGCACACAGCTTTCTTTTCTACCAAAGGATTGTTTTGTTACACTCGAATGCCTTTTGGGTTGAAGAACGCCGATGCTACTTACCAAGAAATGACACATAAGATGTTTGAAAGATGGATAGGGAAGACAATTGAGGTATATGTCGACGACATGCTTGTTAAGAGCAAGAAGAAGCAAGCCCATGTGGAGGACCTAAGAGAAATATTTAATCACATGCGCATTACTAAACTAAAGATAAATCCGGCGAAGTGTGTTTTCGGCGTAACTTCGGGAAAATTCTTGGGATATGTTATCACGAAGAAAGGAGTGGAAGCCGATCAAGCCAAGATTAAGGCAATTATAGATATGCCATAGCCGGTGATGGTAAAGGATGTTATGCGACTCAATGGAACTTTGGCGTCACTTAACAGATTCATCTCAAGGTTCTCCGACAAATGCAAATTATTCTTCCAGACATTGAAGAAAGGAGAAAAGTTCAACTGGACAGAGGCACATGGGGCTGCTTTTCAAGGTATTAAAAAGTATCTCGCCACTCTGCCAGCAATTCAACCACCAGAGCACGGCGAGGAACTCAGAGTCTATCTCGCTGCAACACCTTTCGCCATTAGTGCTGTGCTAGTAATAACTAAAGGCGGAGAAACGCCTATCTACTATATCAGCAGAACACTACAAGGGGCAGAAAAGAATTATACCAAAATTGAGCAGCTAATCTTGGCGTTGGTATTTGCATCTCAGCGGTTACGTCCATACTTTCATGCTCACCCCATTGTTGTCCTAACCACAACTCCAATAGAGTCTATCTTGCACAATTCTCAAAGAGTGGGGCGAATTGCCAAGTGGAATCAACAGATTGAGCAGTTCGGCGTCCAATACGAAATACGTACAGCACAGCGGTCTCAAGTCATCGCAGACTTCCTCGCCGACTTCCCAATTGATGAAGAAGAATAGATAGAGGAAATCCCATTCTCTTTGGATGAGCGAGAGCATGGAATGCCAGATCTATTGAAATGCAGTCCTAATGGATGTGAAGTGTATGTAGATGGTTCATCAAATAAAGAAGGAAAAGGAATAGGAATTGTCCTAACTTCGCCGAAAGGAGCAAGAATAGTACACTCGCTGAGGCTAGAATTCCCGGCGACTAACAATGAGGCAGAATATGAAGCAATCATTCACGCCATGCGAATACTCATCGAAATGGGCATCAGTGATGTTAGACTAACAAGCGACTCTCAGCTAGTGATTCGACAAATCTCTGGGCGATATCAGACAGCAGATACATCTCTGCAGAAGTACCTAAAACTTGCTAGGGAGTATGCCCAGAGGATTACAGGTATCAAGTTTCGCCACATCTGCAGAAAAGATAACAGCCACGCCGATGCATTGGCGTTCATCTCCTCGATGATGACAAATCCAGATGTCCCTTCAATAGCTATTGAAAGAGTGAAGCAATCATCGGTAGCAGAGCGAGAGAAAAGAGAAGTATTAACGACAAGTGCCGAAGAATCAGCAGAGACATATTGGAGAACGCCGATACGATATTATTTAGATCGTTCAACTTTACCAGGGAAGCAAATTTTAGCCCACCAAGTTATTAGTCGATCGGCGAACTACAAACTCCGAGATGAAATCTTATATCGCCGGTCATTCTCAGGACCATTGTTGAGCTGTGTATCGAGAGAAGAAGGCAAGAAATTACTGGAAGCAATCCATGAAGGAGACTGTGGGAATCACGGTGGTCGAAGATCTTTAGCATTAAAAGTCAGAATGCAAGGATACTATAGGCCTTGGATGAATAAGGATGCAAAAGAATATGTTCAGCGATGTAAACCATGCCAATTGTATGGAAGAAGAATTAAAGTACCGGCGACATCTCTAAACTCAGTGCTCAGCCCTTGGCCTTTCGCCAAATGGGGCATTGACATCATTGGACCGCTAACTACTGGCTCAGAGCAACGGAAATACATCATTGTGGCGACAGATTATTTCACCTAGTGGTGTGAAGCTAAAGCTATCTGGAAGAAGACAGGACAAGAAGTATTTACATTCATTTGGGAGAATATATTCTGCAGATTCGGCGTACCGGCGGAGATATGTACTGACAATGGAAAAGAACTGGTCGGCGACAACATAAGAAAACTACTCGCCAACTACAGTGTCAAGCTGGGAAAATCAACTCCCTTGTATCCTCAGAGTAACGGGCAGGCGGAAGCCACCAATAAGACTATTTGAATGGGACTGAAGAAAAGGCTGGAGAAGCATAAAAAGGCATGGTGTGAGCATTTACACAATGTTTTGTGGTCTTATAGAACTACGGTCCGCGAAGCAACTGGAGCATCTCCTTTTCTACTCACTTTCGGCGCTGAAGCAGTACTCCCATCTGAAGTAATCCTGCCAACTACAAAGCATGAAGCATGGGAAAAGAATCTGAATACTGAATTGATTCTAGCCAAGCTAGATGATTTGGAAGAACAACGACTGATTGCCCTTACACACATGGAAAATTACCATCGCCGACTGTCTAGAGAGTACAACAAGCGGGTGATCCCAAGAGAATATCAGCCAGGCGAGTTGGTACTTCGAGAAATTCCCCCGTCTCAGCGAGAAGGATGCAGGAAGTTGGAACCTGTATGGGATGGCCCTTATGTAGTCAAGAGAATGGCTTGGCCAGGAACATATGTACTGATTGATGAGCATGGCGTGCAACTTGAACATCCTTGGAACGCCAGGTTCCTTAAAAAGTATTATCCTTAAAGGGAATCATGTAAATATCCGAAGTCTTGGGCGGGCATAATACCCAAGAAATCTTATTTGCTTATGTAAAACAACAGCAAATAAGATTCGGGGACGTAGGTTTGCTATCATGCGCCAAACCCCGTTAACAAGTCACAGTGTCACTTGCATTTTTTTTCATTGGGTATTTTAATCACAGTGACGTTCAAAACTCCAAGGCTCCAAGAGCATAATAGGCTGAGGCAAAAATACTCAGCATCAGGCTATAAAGCCACTTACAAAGGCACAAATGCCCAATAATTACAAGGCAATAAAAGCCACATAAAAACCCTGATCAGGTACCAAGGCCAAGTGCCATCTTTAAAGGCATAATGCCTAAATCAATAAAATAAATTAAAACTAAGACCTCTTACACAGAAGGCATGAAAGCTTGCTTGCTTCATTGAGTGAACAACCTTGTAATGGTAAGTCCGACCCAGGAATTAGCTGTAAGGCCAGTCGCATTACTTGTTGGTCTGTAAGTGTGTGGCGACTAAGACCCTTTGTTGTAGCATCACATCGGCGGTGCCGCCGGTGTGCTAATTCGCCTACGCCGTAGCATCACCTCTGGCGGACGCTATAGTGTATTAAGCCTACCGGGCCACCCACCCAACTTATATTAGATCGCCGACGGGCACAAGTAGTGAATACGGCTGGGGTGCTAACCGTAGGCTCTGAATGAAATTGTTGGCTGTACAAGCAACAAGACTTTACTCAATGACAAGTTAAGACTTTGAAGACAAAATAGAAATAGACACGCTAAATTGAGCAAAGGAAAATTGCACATTGCCGACAAACATGAAGATAATATTCAAAAGGGGAATATAGTTCATTACAAGAAAACAAAAGATAACAGTAGAAGCACAGAAGGAAAAACGAAAACTAAAAAGCTGATACTTTATCCTCTCCAACGCCTAGGAGTGGCAAAAAGATAGAATACTTCAACACCTAGGATCAACAAAAGGACTTTTTGGGGTAGAAGGCTTGTTTTCATCAAGATCGCTGAGGTCATCATCTCCCATATTCTCAACTCTAGTGCCTTCAGACTGGCGATCATTTCTGGTAGCTTCTTCTGTATGTTGCTCGCCGAGATTCTCACCTTCTGTATTCTCAGCACCAATGTCTTGGGGCTGACGTTTTTCCCCATCTTCTCCTTCTCTGTTTTCACCCTGATTTTCATCTCTGATTTCTTCTTCTGAAGCTTCTTCCTCTGATTCCTCCTCTTCTTGACTGTATTCTTCTTCTTCATTTTCTTCTTCTAGTTCTTCCTCTCCTTCTTGAGTGAACGCCTTCTCCTTCTCTAATTACTCGGCAAGCTGTTGGGGAGTAGGTCGCCGATATTCCAAGGGAATCTCCACTTCATACTGAGGCAAGAACTTGTAAGCAAAGTCCTGAGCCCCAATGAAGGCGGCGCTAAGAACATCCTCGTCAAGTCTTTTCTCCAAGTCTTGAATATCATCCTTGGCTTCGGCGATCTCAATATGAAGAGTATCGCGGACGTTCTCAAGCTCTTGAATCTTTCCAGCACAAGATTCATGATCAAGAAGCTGCTTGTTCAAATCTGCAAACTTGCCAGCACAGGAGTCGTGCTCCTTGAGTCTCTCGGACAAGTCTTTCATCTTGCTAGGGCAGGACTCGTGTTCCTTGAGCTTATCAGGAAGATCATTGACCTTCTCCTCAAGCTCATGGCAACCTTTGTTGATTTCCTTCTGGTGATCCACCTCATTCCTCAACTGTTGAAACGTAGCTGAGGCAAGAAAGGAGATGAGTATGGTCAAAATGGTGGAAAAATGAGCAAGTATAAAAATTATGGGCAAATCCTATGTAACTACCTTCCAGGTTGTGGACATAGACTTGCATACCCTCTTGCGCCTCCCTAAACTGGGCCATATGAAACTCAAAATTTTCATTGGCGCACGGACCTAACATTTGGTCTATTTGACGTTGTTGGG
>JAJJMA010329546.1:0-11247 GCA_023529015.1 Papaver nudicaule
CATGGTTGCTTATCTCTTGGATTTCTTTGTAACGGTTTATTTTGTGCTCAGTGAGCGTTTTTCTTTTGACATATATCCAAGCTTAATTAATATTTAACGATTATTCTTTCATTGATTATGTTTAATGGTTATTAGTAGGTTATCAAATACAAATCAATGATTTATGAATTATGTTTTTAGATACAACAAAAGATCAATGATCTGTGAATATGTTTTTAGACTCAAGAAAAGATAGCGGCAAAAGTTTGCATATTTAATTAAGATGCTTTAATGGTAATCTGTATTTTTCACTTTAATTGTGATGCTTTCATTCTAATTAAAAACGGGGCGGGGCGGAGCCCCGCCACACCATTACAGGAACAATCACCCTACCCGGTGCGTAGCACGGGTTGCTGACTAGTTATCTTAATTATTCATGTTTTAGTATAACAATTTTTTTTTGAAGTGAATTAATTTTGTTCTAATTGAGACATGTTCCATTAAATCAAAACAACTTGGGCGAGAAGAAATGACGCCATTCTTAATCATATAATGTCACTTCAATCATATTATGTCATGTTCGTTTTGCCATACTTGATACAATAACTGCGGAGATCAGTGAGATTGAAGACAACACAAAGTGATAAAACCTCAAAAATTAAGTGGATGGAGAAAACAATACAAGTTAAAAAATTTAGGTTATTTATTTATACTTTGCATAACGGCTTATCTCTTGGTTCTTGGTACCAGTTTATTTTATTCTCAGTGAGCATTTTTTTTGTCATTCAAACTTAGTATTTAATAGTTATCTGTTTTAAAACCACAGTAAATCTGCAAGATCATTGTAGGCGGTAGATGATTAATCATAATACTAAGATCAAACCAAATATTAATTGTTAATGTTTGCATTTTTTTTTATGAATGATATCAAATAGAGTTTATCGATAGCAATCTATATTTTTTCCTTTGATTGAATTACTTTCTTTCTAATCCGCCCCGCCACACTATAACAAAAACAATCACCCTACCCGATGCGTAGAGCGGGTTGCCGACTAGTTATATTATAACAAGCATTTGAGAAAATTACATGTTTCCCTTTAAACTGGGGTGTTATTTCCTCATTCAAGAAAACAAAGTACAAAGTTTCAGGGTCTAAAAGGACGAAAGTCATAAATATGGAAACCATGAGAGCCAACACACCCTCGACTGACTTCATTATTATATGATCTAGTATACATTACCCGTCAGGCTTTCCATGTTTTTACTTAGGCGGCCTTCGGTACGGATATATTATGTCATCGAAACTGCCCTTGATATAGTCACTCGCTTTATGCAAGTTCCTCGCCACACCTGAAGCAACAAGACCTGCATTTCGAGCAAACCTGCAGATTACATGTTTTATTAGTACGATACGATCTGATACAGGACCATAAAAATATAAAATGAAGTAAGCACCGGAATACTGCTCCATGTACACCTAGTACTTTGTGAATTTAGCTTTCACATGGTGAGGAGAACATCCTCCACGCAGTCAACCTTAATCTCATGTGCGGCACATGTTGAAATTCAGTCATAAAATAAACAAACTATGCGCCTACTGCCGAATAGACTCAGACGATATTGTACTTAATAAGCTATAAAACAATTAAGTTGATATCTTGCCTGCCTAATAGTTCTTCAGCTGTTGAATGTGGTGGTTTCACTGGCTTGTATGGCCGTGGCTGAGGAACAACACGATCATCTTCAAGAAAAAAGAAAAAGAAAAAAAAGAGTGATCATTCCAAGTTATGAGGTTGCTTTTAGAAAATTCTGGCGAACACAAAATTTGGGACTTATACCGAAGAACAACAAATGGCTGCTGAAAATTAAAATTTTAATCACATCCAAACATACTTCTCTGTGCTTATCAAAGAAATACAAGCTAAGTGTATTTTCCACAGTGAGCTAGAAAGAAAGATGGTTTTGAAGTTCAAGTGAGTAAGGTATTCAAGCCTGTTGATTTCAATTAAAGGTATCCACTTTGACACTTGCGCTCTATGGCTGCTCTAGTCTTGCTCACTAAAGTTTTCTGCAGAAGACTAAGATTTTGTCATCTTTCGAGTTTTGATATAAAAAGGTTTGAAATTATATTAGTACTACAGCTTTGAGAAAACAATGTTATCAATGGCCAGTGTCCATGAATACAGGCTAAAAATTACTTTTCTAGGGGGAAATACTTATCTGGTTATAGTGTCCAGGTATAGGCGAATGCTTATCCATGGTTCCACAGAAACCATGCAGGGCCATGGAACAAAACAATTCATTTCGGTACACTAAATGAAGATTTGCAATGGGCATTTAAGTGAATGTTTTAGAAACCATATGGACCTTTCGTAAAAAAAAGGGAGAGGTGCTAGAAACATCTTTCGTAGAAAAGTATTCAACCATATACATAACAAATAAGGTGGACGAAAGAAGAAAATTATAGTAACGCAACATCGGCAAGAAACATCCTTCATAGAAAAAGTCCAGATAAGTTTTCACTACCTTCTTTGTTGTGAACACGGACAGAAACTTGCTCAGCAGCTGCAGGTTTTTTGTCCACCAAAAGCTGCAACAAGTATTATTCCTGTAAGAGTAGAACCTAATATAAATCTAAGAGGAATACAAGAATAGAAACACTTCAAGTGGGATAGCGTTAACCATGAAATACATGAGATTCTCATTGAAGAGCAAGCTTAAATGCAACACATGTAGTTATACAACCCCAGTGCTCAGACAGCCTAAACAATGAACCATGACAACTTTTTGGCAATGTTAATGTTTTTCGGAAAATAACCTCAACACCAACACAAAAAGGCAGTTCTGCTCGTTTATCTTTCGAGACAGCTGAATGATCCTTGCTGTGCATATGCACTGAATAACCCACACAAGCATACTTGAATTCTGTAAGATTTCGAGCATCTTTAGAAGCGTCCGTATCAGAACCTCCAACTGTTGACTCAGGCACTGGTGATACAACCAAAGGTCAGATGGTTTGTAATAGGTTAAATTGATAACACATAATCATTAGATAAGCAAAACTAAAAGTACCCAAATCAATTTGCAGCAAAAATTACTATCAGAAATGTGCCTTTAGATATGAAAATGATACACCAGCAAGTGACTCGACGAATTGATATACTAAAAAACAATTAAAACCAGCTGCTATTAATTGTAAATTTTCATTACCCTTAAATGACATTTCCGTGAGATCATAAAAGATGATGTTTTCTCCTATCTGTATCACCATTCTTGATGTTGCAGACCCATTATCATCATCAATATTGTCTTCGACAAACAACACTAATAAATCCCATAATTTGAACATTCCCGTAAAAATCATAATCAACCACCTCATAGAAATTTTCAGCTGTTAAAGGTTGAAAATTGACGTGGTATTTTACTTTCCATCTCGCGCAATCTTTTCCCATTTCTAGATATGGAGACTAGTAGGGATTAAATTTAATAAGATGCATATGCCCATTGCATTGTCCAAAATAAGCAGCCATACTATTCAATCTCATTATTCTTAGGTGGTTCCGGCATAGTCTTCAGCGATTCTCGATGACATTCTATTAAACTTATCATTAGATACAGAAAAGACAAACAAATTCCTAATTCCAGAAGTTTTTTTTTTTTTTTTTTTTTTTTATTCTTAATTTTTTTTTTTTTTTTTTTTTTTTTTTTTTTTTTTTCATTTTTTGCTAAAGTACTTCCTAATCTTCATTATCATACTAGAACACGAATCAGAAACTCCAACTTAATTAAAATTTCAGGCTTGACTAATCATACTAAAAACTGCTACTGTGTTGAACTATCCATAGTTGAGTCAAACAGGAAGCCTTACGACAAGAGTCTCTGCTGACACATCAGAATATATAAAATACAGCAACTATGAAACCCATATTAACTCATTTGGGATGGCATGCTGCTTTCATGCCAAGGCTATGGAAACATTCGCAATCATCAGGATCACACTCTTCTGAAACCCGCAAAAAGGCCAAATCTTTATAGTGAGTTATGAAAGATCGGAGTTTTTATAGATCAAAATTACGACTTTCCATGAAAATGTTATACAAACAATTTGGAAGAATCAACACGGAAATATTAGATCTTGTTAGATTCTTGTATTAAAAATGAGAAATATACCTTGCTGAAGAGCTCCACTGATGCCAAGACATAAAGGGTTTCGAGATTTGGATTTGAGAATGGAAGAGTAATAGAGACAACCTTTGCACGATTCACCTTTCATTCCTCCTCCTCCTACTCCATCATCTTTAGCTGCAATTTCATTACCTTCCATCACTTTCATCTAATTTTGATTTCTCTCTCGCTGCTGATCATGACAACAACGAACAATCTCTCTCTCCCTGTCTTTCTTCCTTCTCTGTTAATCGGCAGATGGAAACGAGGTAACGTCATACTGATAGGGGCAGCCACGGGAATAGAGGTTTACACTAAGGGTCCGTTTGGCACACAAAAAATGAGAATGCAGTTTCCATTACATGTAGTTGCAATGTCATGCATTGGAACTACACGTAGTTTAATATTTGATGTTTGGCATGAAAGAAAAATGGCTGTAATACCAAAGCGGAAATCCAATTTTAAAATTCAATTACAACAACAAAAAAATATATACTGTATATAATAAAATATATTATTTTCTTTTAAAGTTTAAAATATTTTTATTTTAATTAAAAAAATAATTAATAAATAATTTTTTTTCCTTTTCATAGGATTGGGGTTGTACTTCAAAAAGAGATTGGAGCCCAGTTTATTGCCAGGCTTCCATCTAAATCTTGTAATCCTGTTAATTCTGATTCAGATTCAGATTAATAATATATGAATTTTATTCAAAAAAAAAAAATTAATTCTTTTTTATAAAATAAAAAAATAATTTAGATAATAAAAGCTAAAAAAGATTTAAAAAATTAAATGAAAAGTTATTAATAATAAAAAATTAATATTTTTTTTAATATAAATAAATATTAAAAATGAAAAGTAAATTTTTTAAGGCAGAGCCTTTAAAGATTATATTAATCTGAAGTGCATTACAAAGAGGCTCCATGCCTTCACATCAGTCCCAATACATGGGCAACTGACATTAGCAAACACACATATGAAACCAGCGAGAACAACAACAAACACACTTACGAAGGTGACCAAAAGGTCATAGCCTTTATGTGCCATGACCATCCACAAGAATGACCTGTTCTGTTGAGAAGGAGACTCCACCCAGTATAACCAGAACTGTGTAAATTGCGCACCATCCACCATCAAGAGACTACAGCTGAAACAAACACCCATGCAGAAAGCAAACACACCTATGCACAACCAAACCCCTACAAGGAAACATAAGTAACAGGACAATCCCCCAGCAAGGATGCCCAAAAAGAACACAACAATTCTGGTGAAGCAATTGTTGGTTCCCGGAGAAGGTCTTCAGTGACAAATGATGTTTATCAATTTCATCTCTCCTCTTATCCCACACATGAGAAGTAATTGCGGAAGCAACACTAAGCAATCCCAGTAAGGAGGACGTACTCCACTTTCTATGCTTATTCTTCATTTTTTCCGGCTTACACATAAAAGAATACCAATGGATCCCAACTCGAGGGAAAAACCTGCCCATCAGATTCTTCCTGTCCCTATCGTCATGAGGCCCTATGAATTGTGAAGCATGTTGGATGTTGAAGAATAAGATAAAACCTTTACGCAATCTTGCATCATCGACATCTCGGTGTTGTTGTGGATGTCCTGGAAGAGGCCGTAGAAAACTAACAAAGAACTCATTTCCAAGTTGAGTTTTGGCCGTGTGAAACACCAGTGTATGCTTAGTCTTCATGTTTTCTGGCTTGCATAAAAATGAATACCAACAGGCCCCAACTATGCGAGGGAAAAACCTACGCATCAGATTTTCCACGTTTGTATCTCTAGGAAACCAGCTCCAAAAACTACATGAAGTAAAACAACTCCTCTGCCAAGCGTCCAATTCGCGCCTTGTGTTGATCGAAGTCGGCCAGTAGAAATGTGATTTGCATAACTAACCATCCGTGGGCCGGAATCCGCATTTTTCCCCAACCTGATCTTAAGCCTCTCCTATATAACGTAGCCTTAAGGCGAGTTTGGTATTGCGGTGAGTTTTATAAAAGTGATTTTCTGTTGTGCTGTGATGTGCGTTGCTGTGCTGTGCTGTGAAAATAAAGCAGTAGGACGTTTGGTAAATTATAATGTAGAAAGTGCTGCCTGACTAACAAACTGTAAATTTTGTTTGGTAAATTGTAATGTAAAAATGCTGATGATGTAGTTAATGACGGAAATAGACATGCTTTAATTTTTTTTAGAAAGATACAATATAATTATAATAAATTGTATTTTTAATTCCAAAATATTTAAATAAATATAAATGGTATTATCTTATTTTTAAAGAAAATAGAGTAAAAAAAATTGAAATAGGGAATATAGTAATATGTGCACAATATTCAAGGGTAAAATTTGTCATTTTAGTAAAATAACAAGGCTAAAATGGATAATCAACTAGTTAAAATTATGTGCGTCCACAACTTCTGCTTTTACTGCTTTTAAAAGCTACTCAGGAGTAGCAGGCTAAAATGAAAGTGCTTTTCTCCAAAATCACTTTAATTTTTTTTTACCAAACACAATTTTTACCAAAAATTGGTTACAAGTTTGTTACAAAGTGCTTTTGGTGGAAAAAAATTAATCCCAAACGGGGCTTTAGTGACCCAGTTATTGTATATATAGGCAGACTGAAGGTCGTACATGTGTTGTGTCTCAGAAGTGTATGAAATATGTGTTGTGTCTCAGAAGTGTATGAAATACACCTGTCCGTTGTACCCCAGTAGCATGAGGCCCACTGTATGGTACATGATGTCTTAAAATGCGCTGATTTTGGCAGTGCACGTTTTTCTTTGGCACTTCAAAACAATAAAACCATCCAAAAGGTAGTTATAAGGGATGTCTAAATAGGTATGAAAAGTCTAAGTTACCCTTCAAAACAAAAACTAATTTACCTTATATCCTCTTCTCATCTTATCCCTCTCCTTCTCCTTCTCCTAAAACAAAAACTTACGGTTCATCTTCTCCTTCTCAAAAACAAAAACAAAAACAGTTTACGTTCCCATGATTGAAACATGAGGTTCGTCTCGATTCATCGCCGATACGAAATATTCATTGTCTCGATTAAAATTAAAAGATGGCGAAAACAAAATTAACCCTTAGAGACGTAATTTGTGCGTAACATATGGCTTCCTTGCAATTGCAAAACATTCTCAAGGAAAAATTCATTGTCTCGATTCATTGTTTTTTTTCGCACCAGTTGGTTTTACGGTTTGGATTTCATATGAAATCGAGGCGTAAACTAGTTTTTACGTCTTGTGATTCTTCATGAAGTAAGGCGTAAAAGCTTTTACGCCTTGCAACCAAGCCGTAAAAGATGCCCTAGTTTTGCCCTAGAATGTTTTACGCCTACCAAACCAAGGCGTAAACATTTTGGAATGTGCTCACAAAAATGTGAACCGTAAACATCAAAACCAAACCGTAAACAAAAAATTGGGGGCGTAAAAAAATGAATTGGGGCATGAAAACTGAATTGGGACGTAAAAAAATGAATTGGGGCATAAAAAATGAATCCGGGCGTAAAACAAAAAATTAGAGCGTAAAAACAAAAAATTCATTTTTTACGCCCCTAAATTTTTTTTACGGCTTGATTTTGATGTTTACGGTTCACATTTTTGTGAGCACATTTCAAAATGTTTACGTTTACGCCTTGGTTTGGTAGGCGTAAAATATTCTAGGGTAAAACTAGGGCATCTTTTACGGCTTGGTTGCAAGGCGTAAATTCAACTTTTTACGCCTCACTTGGGAAGAATCAAAGTTTACGCCTCAATTCTGAGGCCAAACCAAGGCGTAAACAGAGCCGCCCAAATCACAACAATCACAAAAATCTTCGTTTGGACAATAGATTTTGTTGTTGTAATCTATTGGAGTCTCCGGTAGCTCGAAATCGGTGTTTGAATCACTCATTTTCGTTGAGTGAATCAAAACTTTGAGATTTTTTCCTCTCCTTTGTTTTTTTTTTTCCCTCTCCTTCTTTCTCTCTAAATGATTTCTAAAATCAAAAACAAACTGATTTTCTCTCTCTAAAAATTTTATTAACTTAACTATATAGATTATAATAATCATGATTACCACTAATCTGATGATAATCAAACACTAACACTAAACTAAATCTAAAGGGTAAAACTGTCACATTTTATAAGGGGTTTTTGGTTTTGGGTTTTGATGACCCTATTTTGTCACCCTTTGAAGTGCCAAAGAAAAACGTGCAATGCCAAAATCAGCGCGCGTCTTAAATTCCGCAAGCCTGTTATAAGACATGGCCTTAGAGGGCCCATTTTTTCTGAGAGGCCCAATTGTTGTCTTCATTATACTCAAACACGTCCTTAGCCTCGTAATGTAATGCTCCAAAGCAACACACCTGTACTGTGTATCCCAAAAACATGTTGCAAATGACGAGCAGCTAGATACTGTGGTGCAGGTGAGTTCAGACACCAAACTGTTTTTCCATCAGCTATATCATGGGTTTGGAATGGGATTCAGAAAGGTCTAAAGATTCTTCAGGACAATTATTTTATGGAGCTTAACAATGGTAGGAAGATTAAGATTTGGTTGGACAAGTGGGTTATTGGTCTCAATCAACCTCCAACTTCTGTCAGTCCTTCTGCAGGTCATTTTGAGTATGTTTATCAGCTATTCTTGCCTAACTCTTATGATTGGAATATCTCTCTACTTAATCAACTGTTTGATGGTCCTACTTCTTACAAGATTCAAAGCATGTTTGTTGATGGTAGCAAGGAAGATAGAATGGTCTGGACTCCTTCTAAGAATGGTGAGTTTTCGGTTAAAAGTACTTATAACCATTTAGCACATCAAACTGAACAGGTTTATGTCAGAGGAAGGATGATCAACAATGCGGTCTGGAAAGCTTTGAATACTAAACTTCCACACAGAATTCAACTGTTTGCATGGAAATGTATAAGAGATCTTCACCCAACAAGAAGTAGATTGGCATTTATACACTCAAGGGATGGTGTGAACTGTGGAGTCTGTGATCAATTTGAAGAGACTATAGAGCATGTTCTTTTACATTGTAGACATGCCAGGGCAGTTTGGAGGGGTGTTAATATTGATGTTGCTGGGGTTCAAGCTAGTGGTATATCTGTTTCAGAATGGGTAGAGTCATGGTTCACTGATCCAAATATTGCAAGCAATGCAATCATGCAAGTTAAACTTATGGCTGGCGCTTGGATTATTTGGAAGGATAGATGCAATTCTATTTACCAAGGGAGTACTCTTAACCCTTTTAACTCTGCACACAAAATTCAATATTACACTAATCTGCATCCAGTTCCATGCGCTAACAACAGGATTGACTCCATTGTTTCAAGCTCTAATTCTTCTGTTTCTCATTGGCTTCCTCCTAGTCTAGGAATTATTAAGATTAATGTCGATGCTTCTTTTGATAAAGATTCATTGCAGTGTGGCTCTGGACTAATCATGCGTTCTTTTACAGGAATTTGTGAAGGAGTCAAAGGGAGCTTCAGAGATGGAGTCTTGAATGCGGAGCAAGGGGAGTGTTATGCAGTGCGGGAAGCTTTGAGGTGGGCTATGGCTAAGCAGTTGAGGCACATTCACATTGAAGCAGATGCTAAGTTGGTCATTCAAGCTATCGTAGGGCATCAGCAGTCTCAAGTATGCTGGGAGAATATGAATTTAATAAAAGAAATTCAGTTTCTAAGTAGGAATTTTCAATTATGTTCATTTACTTTTGAACGTCGAGATGATAACCAAGTTGCTAATGGTGTCTCTCAGTTTATTAGGAGGTCTAAGTCTTTCATTGATTGTGAGTCTAATTTCCCTTCCGTTGTTAATGTTCTCTTAGCAAAAGACAATGATGCTGTAATCACTTCTGCTTAAGAGCAATGCAATTTTCAGTTTATCAAAAAAAAAAAAATGACGAGCAGCTAGTTGGAGATGCACGGTGTGAGGCCCCACACGTGTGCTTGAGATATATCTTGGTTGACCATGCATGGGCCATGGACCACCAGGAACTTTGAAATCCAACTTGAGGCTGACACGTTTTTGGCCAACAGGATGTCCACCACACGCATCCTTTGAGGGGTAGAAATTATCCAACCGAGTCGATGTAGAATGAGTCGACAGACTCGGAAATTGGCTGAGTCGGTAGAAAAAATAAAAAGGATCATGAGACGGACTCGGCCAAAAATAAAGAAGAGATATACATTCAGTTTGGTTATCACTAGCAATAACACTTTGGTTATCCCCTGCGGTAAAGGTAACTGAGTTTCCTGCAGCTAAATGTGCGTAACATTAACTTGAATCGAGATATACACACCAAGTAGTTGACAAGAAAACACACCAACCTGGAAGATATAATCGCTGCATAAACTACTAAATTTGACATTATTCTGGCCTTTTTTTTCTCATTCATTCGATTACAAAATTGATATTCACTTATAAGCTACTTTTAAAAAACAATAATAAGTTCTTGATGATAATTCGACAAAACTGATAAATTCAAGTTCACAAAAATACAACACGAATTATGTAACTTACCTCATAATAGTAATTCTGGTAACAATCCAAAGAATATAAAACGTGAAAACTAACGAGAACGGTACCTGTTTGAGAGATGAATCAAATCAAATTCAATTTCAAAACAAATTCGAGAATCTGAAAATTCTTCAACTTCAATTGCATCTCTGGATCTGCAATTTGAGAAAAAACAGATCGAAAATAAAAATCCCTCGATCTATATATATAAACCTAAATATAATCGGAAAGAAAGACTGAAATGTGACGAAAATCATACCTAATATCAAAAATCGATCTCTGAAAATGTAACGAAGATGATGAAGTTGAGACGATTTTAGGAGGATGAATTACTAAATCGATTTCTCCCTCGGAATCGTCTGGTTTAAGTTTTCTCTCTCTCTCGGATTTCAAAAACCTCTCTCAGAATGACGGAACTAAACTTGTGTTTCGTTTGTTAATATGAAAGGGTAAAGATGGTATTATTTTAAAATTGGTTCTCCTCCCCTATCTGGTCCACTACAAACTTAACCCTTGAGGGATAATTGTGAAGGCCCAACAGAATGAGGGACAATTGTTCAATTTCCTCAATTCGATATAGACTAATTAAATCTC
>JAJJMA010329562.1:0-40180 GCA_023529015.1 Papaver nudicaule
TAGTGAGTGGCTCTCAAGGATTTCATTCCAGGTGTACATAAATTTCTTATGCTACCCTTGTATCTGGATATATTCATAAAATATAAGCTCCAGTGCTCCACATGATTAAGATGTACTCCTTGTTGTTGTTGTTTGTAAAGATTGATGGCACTTAATATGAGCTTGTGACGTTTGTTTCTTATACACATTGTGTTTTAGAGAGCACGGTTTGTGAGAAGGGCAAGTTTGTCAACGAGTTAATTGTTACATGCAAAGAATATGCATTGTTTCTGATGGTTAACTATTTCTGCCCACACAGATACATACAGTTGCCGTTGGGGCTGCTATTGGCCAGGCATGTCTCATACTTGCTGCAGGAAAGAAGGGAAGGCGGTTTATGTTTCCACATGCCAAAGGTTTATTATGAACACGGAATCTAGTTATTCCTAGTCACTCTCTTTCATATCATTTTATGTAACTGCATATGATGTTGATCATAAGGTTCATATGAATTATGTTTCAGCAATGATCCAACAACCTCGTGCCCCATCATCTGGGCTAATGCCAGCAAGTGATGTTCTTATTCGTGCTAAAGAGGTTTGTCACGCCTGCTCTTTTAATGTTTCGTATCTGTGCACTTCGTCTGAAAATCTTCGCATTAACTGTTATTTTCCTTTTTCACCAGACTGTAACTAATAGAGACACACTTGTTAAACTCCTCGCAAGACATACTGGGAATGTGAGTATATTATGTATATCTTGTGGTTCTTTCTTTTTTTTGTTGGGTCAAGTGCAGTGACGGGGATCTAATATTATGGTTTGATCTTCTGCTAGTCGCTTGAGGCTGTTGCAAATTTGATGAAGAGGCCATTTTATATGGATTCATCACGGGCTCTACAGTTTGGTGTCATTGACAAGGTACATTTCAATTTACTTACCACCTTATATATCTTGATAATTGTTGATCTAAAAATGAAGTCGTGGTTCAGATTCTATGGCGAGGTCAAGAGAAGATAATGGCAGATGCTCCAACACCTGAGGAGTGGGACAAGATAGCAGGAATTAAGCTTGTCGACGGGATGTAATCGTCCATTTGTTTTTATAATTAGTTTTTCACATCTGTAACTGTAAGTAGTCTCATACCGATACATCTGTAATCCCTCTCGAAGTAGTTTATAGAAATTCTATATTCTTGGTGGTTTCATTTTGGAATAATCTTTTCTAGAATCTTTGCACTGATTCCGACTCTCCAGCAGCTCTCCTGCAGCTGCGATTATGTAGTTTCTGAAATAGGGAATATGGAGATGCATCGAGTTAATTTTAGTTCTTCTGTTATATTCCTCTTCTTAATAGGTCACTCATTCATGTCAAGTTTTGAGACCAACCATCTCTGTTGGGGACTTTTGTAAGGCTAAGTCTAATGGGAGTTCAACTTCCACCAAAAGCGTGGTTTATTCCCCGAATTCAACTTCTCTTTCCGTATATATGTAGAAGTGGAAGTTGAAATGCTACTTAGGCACTCAATGATTGAGCGTTGAAAAAGTGACCCAACGCTGAATGATATAGCGTTAAAAGGAATATTTTCATTAGATCTGATGGTTAATAACATACTATATTCCAGATCTGATGGTTGAGATTATCTAACGCTTTATCATGTAGCGCCCCACCGCTATATGATTCAGCGCTAGACTGATGTGTCATGCTATCTAGCACTCCCCATTAGACTTGGGTTGCTACTTTGCTGATGTGTCCTACTACATTTTGGTGGATATGGAAGTCCCATTAGACTAAGCCTAAATGTCGAAGCTGCATCACACCAGCCTACTGGTTTACCTTCAATTTAAGAGTTCTTTTGGGTAACATAAAAACCAAAAACACCTTTTTTTTTTGGAGTTGTGATTCTGGGGCTTCACAAAAGTGATGTCCCTCTACTTTTACTTCAAATATCCAAAAGTGATGTCCATCTACTTTTACTTCAAATATCAAGTTAGCCATTACAAGGGGTGTCAAAAAATTGTGAAATGACTAAGTAACCTTTTACACCAGTTTACACCCCACTTACAAATTATACTCTGACCCTAATCCTAACAAACAAAAAAAATCAAAAATCTCAAAATCAAAAATCTTTTTCTCTTGCTCTTTCTTCTTCCTCTCATTCCATTTTTTTTCCCTTTCAGAATTTCATTCAATGATGGGGCAATGAAGAACCAAATGTAATAATAGAAACCCACCATTTGATTTCATTGTTGATGGTTAGTTCACTTAGGTTAACTTTGAAAAATCATTTTTTTTTTTTTTGACGTTCAGAAGCAACTTACGACTCGTATAACAAGCCGTAACTTGAACTTACGGCTCAAAAATTAAGAACTCGTAGCCGTAACTTGAACTTACGATAGTTGTTTTAGCAGCCGTAACTAAAGTTATGTAAGTTACGGCTCAATACGTGTTTACTCTATCAGTCGTAACTTATTAATTACTTTGAAATTTAATTTATGTCGCAAGCATACGAGCCGTAAGTGTATCTTATAACCGTAAGTTTTGTCATCTTCATAAAATCTCTGAGTTTACTTACGGCTACCTGTAACTCAACCTTACCAGTCGTAACCTACACTTACGGCTTAAACAGGAAGAACTTGTAGCCGTAAATAAAAGTTCGATTATTTGTCGCAAACAGTCTAGCCGTAAGTACTTACTTTTCAGCCATAAGTCCAAAATTTGGTCTTTTAGACCTTTGTCGAACACCTTGCAGACATAAACAAATTGTGGCGAGTATTGAAAGAGAACATTACATTTTCATGTACACAAATTTCTTTCTCTGGCTGGCTTTGCTCATCTAATTCCTCTGTTACATTTTCATATCCTTTTGTCTGTGGTTCTGCTGGAGCTACTGCTAATGGTGGTGGTCGTAGCTTAAATGAACAAGTAGCAAATGCTCATTTGAGTGTCCACTCTTTAGTCTAGCATTTGGGTATCTCTAGTTTCACCAGAAGGTTTGATGGTGGTGGTGGCGGCGGTGATGATGGCGGCGACGGCGGCCACGACGACGGTAGCAGTGGTGACGGCGGTAATGGTGTAACACCGTGACTTAATTATTTTGATTATCTGTTTAATTAAATTAAGTTAAATTAATCATGTGTTAACTAATTAAACACTAAACATAATAGACAAATTTAGTATTAAAAAAAATTACATAGGGGGAGAGCTAAAATGCTATATGGAGACAATTATAGAAGGGCTTAATATCGTCTTTTATGAATTGCCTGCATTGATCGTAAAACATGCTCCAATACAGAGAACATATACCTCTAAATACAAATGGTATTCAACATGACTTTCATAGTCAAATTATAGCATACACTACTAATACCACATCTTCCAACTACCGGAATCAGATACTAGCTGATAAAACAGCAACACAGGCTCCACCCATGTAATCGAGTCCTGCAATAATGTTGAGATTCAACGTTTGTTGCAATCATGGGTGGAAATTGGAAAATCACCTACTAGTTTATGGGTAGTGGGCTCGACAAGATTCGACCTCCATGGGCCATGGCAACGATTTTGGCTGGGTAGTACACCACTAGCTATTCGACCCGGCAGCAACTTAGTATACTAGATTGGACATCCACGTCAATAGTAGCCTAGAGGGTTCTTATTGGTTTGGTGAAATTGAACAACTATACGCTGAACCATTCAGCGTTCAACAATTTTGGGTCGTTGGATTATTTAAACGGATAAGATACAAAAGATATATTATTAGATTTATTAATTTTTTTTTTATAAGAAGATGAATTTTATTGCTTAAGTGATTGTAGAGTGCTTATCTCTATCAATCAAGGTAGTGAGCCATGACTCAAAATTACAATAAATCTCTATAGGGATCTGAGTTTGCCTGACTTTTTTGCTAATGCCATCAGCGACTCCATTAAGATCCCTATTAACAGAAACGAATTGCCAGGAAGTAAAAGAAAACAACAGTTTTTTGATCTCTCTAATGTAAGGTTTATTTTCCCATCTAACCACCGATTCATCTTCAATAATAGCCTTGATTACGACGCCAGCATCAGCTTCAAAGATAACGTTGTCCAATTTCAGGTAATGCGCCCATTGAACTGCTTCCTTAGCTGCCATACATTCCGCCTCTTCCGCGTCTGTGGCTACTTTTGTGTAGCTCCCTTTGGCTCCTTTACAGCAACTTGCACAATCGCGCAAAACCAGACCAGTTGCAGCTGAGTTAGTATCTACATCGAATGACGCATCTAAGTTGATTTTAAGAAAATCAACTGGTGGTGCACTCCAATCACTATATGTGACAGTTGAACTCCTTGTGGTTATGTTATCGCTTCCAGAAATTGACAACAAGCCCTGATTAAGGTTCTGAAGATGATTGCGAACTCTGTGATACGTGTTCAATGGTTTTGCTCTATGCCCTTCATACTTGCATTCACATCTAACTTTCCAAAGAATCCAACTGCATGTCATCAATGTATGAAGCCATATATGTTGCTCTTGGGAGAAACCGACCCGTCTGTCGCTGTTGAACCAAGAAATTATCCAGTTTTTTACCGAAATTCCACTGCTTCCAACTTGGCCAATATTAATACTTAACATGCTCCATACTGCCTTCGCATGAAGACAATCAAATAACAAATGTTCGATGCTGTCATCTCCTTCATTGCAGATATAACAACGTGATTCTGAGTTACTGTTGAATCTCGCCATCTTCGAACGTGTTGCTACTGCTTCTCTTAGCAATTTCCAAACGAAAATTTTCACTCTATGCGGCATTTCCATCTTCCATAGATGTTTCCAAACGTCACTAGGCACACTGTTTTCCTGCAGTTGATTTGTCACCTTCTCTTTCATTATACTATTGTATGCAGACTTTATACTGAAAACACCATCTCTTGCAGGTTGCCATACTCTTTCATCTTCCTCTTGCAAATCAATAGAGATTTTTACTATCTCCTGCACAATGTTACTGTCGAACAGTTGGTGTAAAAGAGAGATATTCCATTCTGAAGTGTCTTGCAGAAACAGCTCATTTACGTACAGGTACTTTGAACCTAGTTCAGTAACTGGGCCATATATCACCTGGTGGTTTCTAACCCATCTATCAAACCAAATTAAAGTTGATTTACCGTTGTGAACAACACTGAAATGATTCTGTCGAACAATGTCCCTCCCTACTTCTATGCCTTGCCAGACCCATGAAGTGGCTTTTCGGCTTCTCGAGTCATGAAGTAAGTGCTTCCCATGCATATATTTGGCTGTCAGTATCTGAACCCATAGTGCATGAGGCTGTGAGACAAGTCTCCAAACCAGTTTGCACAATAAGGCTTTATTCAGTCCCTCCAAATCTCTAAAGCCTAGGCCTCCATTTATTTTTGGTTTACATAACTCTTCCCAAGCAATTGGATTATAACCGTGAGTAGAAGTGTAACCCCAAAAGAATTTCCTCTGAATAGTAGTGAGTTTATTAGATTTATTAAGATTCTGTAGAATATTCTTTTAATGTCGTTCAGCGTTTTTTTATTTTTTCAGCGCACTAATCTTGCTACTACTTGAGTTTACACCATAAGACTAAGCCTAACTGAAAAAACTGTCCACAAACGAATTACGCAGCAATGGCGTGGGCGCACTGCGCTCTCTCTTCATTTCCACCATCAACCACCACTACCACCACCACCGCCACCGATAAAACCCTAATTCCTGCTTCATTCAAACCCACGAAGAGGAAAAACTACTTACGGATCAAATTACTAAAAACCCTGACAAAACCCAACCCTGCTCTTCTTCCCCCACTACCTCATGAAGAACCAGAAGTAAAAGAGGAAGAATTCAACAAAACCTTAGAAATCGAAGAAGAGGATGAAATTAAAATCGAGATTTCTTCTGATAAAAAAATTGAAAAAGGGGTTCAGGAAAATGAGCAAACGGAGCTCGATTCTTATGAAACTCAGGTTTCTGAAGCTGAAGGAGGTATTGTTTTTGACAAATCAGTTGGGAAAATGGTTTATTCTTTTGTTGGGATGTTTGTTTTACAGACTCTATGTGCAGTTTGGATTTTTAAAGATAAAAATGTGAAAAAGGAAACTAATTTGGGAAATTCAAAGTCAGAAATTGTTAATGAGAACCAAAAGGGGGCAAATTTACCTGATTTAGTTGGTGTAAATGATGATTATAAGTATCAAATGGAAGAAATTAGGGCTTTAGCAAGGGAGGTTAGGGAAAGTGAAGCAAAGAAGAAGTTGAGTGATGGTAATAAGTTGGGTTCTATTGGGATAGGTGGGGATGAAAATGGTGGGAAAGTTGTGAAAGGTCAGACCAATATTCGGAAAGAGGTTGATGGGAAATTAAGTAAATTGGAGAAGCGGCTTCGTTCTGTACGAGACAAATCAACGAAGGCGCCATTATCTATTAGTTATTTGAGTGAACAATCAAGTAAGGTTGAGGAGGATAAGAAAGACTTTGATAATTTAAATGGTAAAGCTGAAGATGAGAGAGTGATATCTAAGAGGAAAAAGAAGTTCAGAAGCTATCACCCGAAGCTTGCTGATGGTGAGAATCAACCGAAAGGATTTCAGTATGGAAATGATGCGTTGGAAAGTAATGGTGACGAAGTATTGGATTCATTGTATGAGAAAGTGCAAGATGGGGTTGAATCTTTGGGTAGTGATTTAGGGCAACTTAAGGATAGCCAGAAAGTAAATGCACGACGTAAGGATAGCCAGAAAGTAGATACCCAGTCTTCAACTGATGGTGCTCTAAAGAAGTCCATGCTGCAGGGAGATAGAGAGGTGGGAAAAAAATTGTCTGGTAAAGAAGCAGATTTTGCAAAATCTTTCGAGAGCAAGCTTGGAAAAGGAGAGAGTCTGAAAAGGGATACGGGGATGAAAAGTGAAAATGGCAAGCCAAGGTCTGGTGAGGTTCTTATAACATGTATATTTGCTCTAAGTGTGTAGTTGTATTCATTTAAAAATCTTTAGTGGTCAATTATTTTATTAAGCCGTCATCCATCTAGTACATTGTATGTTTTCTTTCACTTTTCTATCCCTATGTATAATCATGAAAATCCGAGCTAGATGTATTTGAGAGGGTAATGCATCTTGTATGAATCAATATAGCTGAGAGAACCATGTTATAGACCGACATTTCTTCTTTATCTTTCTTCTGAACCATCTATCTTAGGTTAGGATCTTTCTTCTTCGGATGTTATCATTTGGTACTTGAACTGTCTCATCCCTTAGAATCACTGACTAGATTTAATAATGTTTTTTTATTATGTTCTAGCAGCCTTCTTACACTTCAACATTTTATTTTTGTAGGTTTCAGCCAAGAAGCTAGTCATGAAGTAGGTATACCAAGAAAATCAAGAGAATCCAAGAAAAGTACTTCTCGAAGCATTACGAAAGAAGTTGGGCACAACCTGAGGATCAATAATCTTAGAGATAACCCAGGGCTAAAGAAGAATGATTTCTGGTGGATGAAGCTTCCTTATGTCTTTGTATGTGCCTCTGCCTCGTGCTTTTTATTTGTCTTGAATTTTTGGTCGTTATTCACTATACCTTGATGGATGACCTCTTACTTTTTGTCTATGTAACGATGACATGGGTACAACCGTACAAGTGTTGTTGTACTATATCAATACGAGTTCTTCAGCACATTCACTTATAAACAGTAAATACGGGGACACAGTGTACTATAGGTAGTAGTGATGCCAGGATATGGCTGTTGCGTCCAAAGCCTTTATTGGCTTTATAAATATGTCTCAACTCGTTTTTACGGTCAGCTTTTAATGTGTCAAATGTTTGAATTATCAAGACAAATTATAACCATCTGGCTCTGGTGTTCTGTTCCAGGCTATTCTCTTGCGTAGGGCTCCAGATAAAGACGCAGCAAAAGGTTTGTATTCTTTGAAGATGGATGAGAACTCTCCTTCTTGTACTGTTGGTTTTGAGGATCGCCGCGACGCCACTAATTTTACTTATATACTGGAATCATTTTTTGATGATTTGGGTGGTGTCAGTGCCGACGTTGTTCCTCTGTCAATGGAGGTAAGTGAACAAACTCACTATTGATCTTGTAACCATGAAGGTTCTCGTGAATTTGATGGGATCAGCTTAATGGTTTGAACTGACTGTAGTAACATTTCTCCTTCCTGTGTAAGTTATTGTTAATCATTACTGAAGCGAGCTTTGGTATACAATAATATTGTTTCAGGAAGTTAAGGAAGCCATGAAGTCGAGCATGAAAATGATTGTGGTGAGGAAGGGGCAGCTTCATCTTTATGCTGGCCAACCACTTGGAGATGTTGAGACGGCTTTGCGCTCCAGCTTAAGTTAAAAACAATGCACCAAGTTGACTAAACTTCAATAAAAAGATTGACAAGATAATGGAACCAGGTTCCATAGGACCAACGACCCTTATAGTCATAAGTTTAATTTTTGGGAAATTGAAAGAAGTTTGAGCTCAGCTTTTTCCGTAATGACCATACTGCGAACCATTTTTGACAAATCTGAAAGAAGAAAACCTACTAAATTTTTGTATTTTGGGGTCGTTGCTTTCAGCAATGTTGTGTTTTACATCCAAGCTGGTTTTGGTAGTATTAATGTAGTCGTTGAGGATTTTCAAATTCTTTTATACAGTAGAGAATTGTATCAATAAACTTTGTTTTTTAATTTCCGTACTCAAACATTTCTTTTAAAAAAAAGAAAAAACTTGTAGGTTTAATGGGCTTAAAACTAGACATGAGTAAGGCTTTGATAGAGTAAGTTGGCCTTATCTCATGAATATCATGGGAAAATTGGGTTTTTCCAAAGATTTGTGTAGCTTAATATACCAATGCATCGGCCTGCAATGGAATTCCAGGAAAATTCTTTACTCCTAGGGGAATTAGACAGGGGTAGGTTACTTTGTCCCCCTATCTGTTTTTACTTTGTATGGAAGGCCTTACTAGGTTACTAAAACAAGGTGAACAACAAGGTTTGATCTATGGCATTAGAGTTGATAGGGGTAGTATACCAATCACTCATCTGCTATTTGCAGATGACTGTATAATTTTCACACAAGCTAGTTTAGTTGAAGCTAGAAACCTGCTCAAGATTCTAAATAGCTTCTGTGTGGCTTCAAGACAGAGTATAAACTTCCAGAAATCTGGAATCTTCTTTAGTAACAACTTTCCAAACAAATTTGGCAAATTAATAATGAGCATTTTAAAAGTTAGGAAAAGAAATTCTAGAGAGACATACTTAGGCACCCCAATGTTTACTTCTGAATCAAAATCAAATGTTTTGATTCAATGGTTAAACGCTTTAAGGGTAGGTTACAAAACTAGAAAGGAAGACAAGTTACTCAAGCGGCTAGAACTATTGCAGTAAAGCACACACTTGAGTTGGTGCCAATTTATCAAATGGGATGTCTTAAACTCCCAGTGGAAACTACCGACCAACTCGTTTCCCTAAAAAGAAAATTCTGGTAGGGAAAGAAGGAAGGTAAAAGAGATTTAATCCTAAAAGCTTGGGATGCTTTATGCAAACCAACTAACTTAGGAGGATTAGGATTTAGGGGACTTAAAGCTAATAACAAAGCTCGACTAGGAAGATTGGATTGGAATTTGGTATCCAACCGGGAAGCTTCATGGGCTCAACTTCTTAGAACTAAATATTTTAGAAATTGTTCTCACCCATTAGATGATAAGGTAAACAAAACAGGCTCCTGGATGTGGGTATGCATTCAAAAAGGGCTGAGTTACATTAAGCCTTATTGCTTTTGGAAAATTGGCAATGGAGCTACAACAAAAATATGAAAAGACGGATGGATTCCAGGCATATTTCCTTTGCCTGAACCATCTGTGCCCAATAATCTAGTCTATGTTAAGGATCTTATTAACCATACAACCTTTACTTGGAATACTACTTTGATTAGAGATATTTTTGATAATTTAACAGCTGATGCAATCCTTAGTATTTCAACTAATCCAAACAGTAGGGACTCTCCTAGGTGGTTACTTGAACCAGATGGAAACTTCTCCACTAAATATATATACAATGCTTTAACTAATCATACAGTTCTTCAAAACTCTCCTTGGGATAAGGTTTGGGCTATTCAAACAGCTCCTAGAACTAATACTTTTGTCTATAAGTGTATGCAAAATATGGTCTCATGCGCGACAGTAATTTCTAAATTCATAGATGTGTCGAATATCTGTCATATGTGCTTAGCTAACAATGAAACCTTAGAACATATGTTAATCGACTGTCACTTTGCTAGGGCAACTTGGTTTGCCTCTGGTTTTAGTCCCTTCCCACATGGTATTGACACTCCTATGATGAAAGATTGGATAATTAGTTGGGATATTGAACCTGTAGGATGGGATAGTCAAAAGGGGTCTTGGAGTGGGTTTTGTGCAGCAATGATCTGGCACATCTGGAAGGCCAGATGTGATAAGGTTTATAAGGGTCAGAATCAATCACCTATGGCAGTTATGAATAGGGCAGTCAACTTTTGGATAAATAACAATAGGCCAAAGAGAAGTTTGACTAGGCAGCAACAAACTATTATTAGGGATGTGAATAAAACTTGGTTATCTCCCAGTGAGGGAAGAATCAAAATAAACTTGGCTGTTAAATGGAATCCAGGCAACCAAATAATATGTTATGCACTAATTGCTAGAGATATTAATGGCATATGCAGGGAAGTGAGAGCTCAGGCTATGGCGACACTCAGCAAGGATGAGGGGGAGATCATAGCAGTCACTGCGACAATCAATTGGGGCATGGAATTTTCTGAAGCAGACATAGAAATTGAGGGCCAAAGCAAAGCAATTCAAGGTGTAATCACGGGAGAAACAAGCGAAAAGTGGTGGCAGACAAGATCTCTTTGGAACAATACGGGCAAGATTGTTCTTAGTAACCTTCAACTGAGTAGACTTTGTGTTTTTAATTTAATAGTTAAGGAGGCAAACATGGCTGCTTTAGCTTTAGTTCAAAAGCTAAACGCAATAGAAAACCTTTAATCAAGCACCTCCTCCATGCTTTTTATTTGATGTAATCACAAATGAGGCACGCCTCAATCTCGCTAGGCGAGAACAACCCTTGTTTTCTTTTCCTAGTTTCTAATTTAAGGTTTTATTATCAAAAAAAAAAAAAAAAATTGCACACCTAATTTGTTCATACCTGCGCCAATACTTTGGTCAATAGGAGTTTTGATGACGGCTACTGCATCAGGATTGAATCCCTATGTAATACTAGATTTTAGTAATTTGAAATTTCGTTTTCTATCTTTCTTTGTAAATTACTACCGGTATATTCTTGTTTCTTCAATTTCTTCCTCTTTCTCTCACTACGTATATTGTAAGACTATATTCGTCCCGTTTTGAAAACTCTAAAAAATGGCTAAAAGTCACCCGACTCATGGATCCTCTTTTTTGCCCATGGGTGATCCGCTTTTCATCACTTAAAATCTTCAATTATTGATCACTTCTCGGGAAATTCAACCCGTGTAATTACAAAAATAATTATCACTCCAGCGTAATTTTTTTTTAAGAAAGATGATCTAAATTGACCAAAATCGAAGAAGTTAAGATTTGAAGAAACTTTTATTTTATTTTATGTTGCTGAAAATTCAATCTCGAATTCTTTGATCACAGTTGAAATTTCTCAATTTTTTTAAATATCTGGTAGCTATAGCGATTTAGAGTTGTCTTATGAAAATATTTTGAAGAAATATGATCGATATTTGCTTTAATTTGCAAGGAAAAAAACCTAAAAAAATACGGAATAATTTTGCCATCTGGAGTGTTGGTGCGCTAGGGGAGACTTTTACAGTTCAAACTATCTCTCAACGTATGGAAAATCCGTATTGGGGGTACAAGGTACACTAGACTAATTTCGAGAATGGGTGAAATGAAGCACACCATCTAATCCAGAGGTTACATATTGAGGTGCTTCGCCGAGCGAGGGCGGAGAACATGATATATGAAAAGAGTACTCCACAATCTACTAATTAAAGAGGAAAGTAGGAAAAGTGGTGGAAGTGGAAGAAGCGGAAGAGGTGGTCGTTGAAGTCAAGCCTCTACCCTTGATATCGCGCAAGACACTCAACAACCACTTCAAAATTGCAACAAGTTGAACCAGCTCAATACCTCACCACTGGTTCTTATGGCTTTGACATTGAAGCAACTCAAGAAATCACTCACGGTTCTTATGGCTTTAACACTAAAGAAGCTCGAAACTAAACTCTTTTTACTCCATCTCATATACATGGCACACCCGAAAGATCCCGTCCCGGTTCACTATGAAGGGTATGAAGAAGAAATATTAAAGATTACAAGTCAATTACTCAGTTTTCTACTCTCTTTTTTACCGTGATTGGGTGAATAATTAACAAGATTAAAGTGAAAAAAATGTGTAGATAGAACCCGAAAAGTTATATAGGACATGAACATGGGGATGAGTGTAACGAAAAATAACTTAAAAATCTAACTTTTCTCTCCAAAATCTCATAGCCTGGGTCTCCTCGTCACAAAGTTTAAATCACATCTTTGTTAGTCGTGAAATACGATCTGCCAACCTGCATGGATCCCGTCCTCTCGTATTTCGATAAACCATACCACATAGTTTCTACAAATAGACACAAATCCTCATTTTATATTTAGTACAAAGAGATTGTGGATTATAACGACTGCGAAAATTTATCGAGTCAGAAGAGATATAGGCAAATGTGTGAGTTGAATCGAGTTTGGTTAAATATTATAGAGAATGAGTTTTAGTCGTTAGATGAAGAACCTGATGAACACCAAAGACTATATCACGCAACATAAAGCAAATCGTTTGGGCAATGTACATTAACTCGCGCTATAGAATTTCTATCAGAGAACAAAGTCTCTATCAATATACGAGATTGAATTTTGACCAAGTCGATAATAGTCGAGCCAAAGAGGTCGAATTTTGATTTATTTTTTTATTTTTTTATTTTTTTTTTTGTAAAGAGATAACCATACAAAATTAATAAACTAACAAAGAGAAGTTTTATTTCTACTATCAATATAATTTAACATTACATTACCAAAGTAGCAAATTTCTACTAAATTTAGTTAATAAGTATCTTTTTAGTAGTTTGTTCAAACGTAATATATAAATCGAAATAAACATCTATGAAGTTGTAGTCAAAACGTAATAAATACAACAAAGCAAACCTCGAGCAACAAACACTACCAAGAAACATTAAACAATCAATAAAGTATGAATATACGATGAGCCACAAGACCAAACTCCCATGTGAATCTGGAGAAAGTCCAAGAGCGTCAAGCATAAATATGTGACACCTACCATCAGAATAAGACTTGATACGAGAAAGCCAATACGGAGCCTCAACCTCTCATGTATTACTTGAAGCTCTGACAAACCAGTGACAAAAATCTTCATCTCAATACTGATGAAAACAGGAAAAAAAAAAGGAAGGACAAAGAAGCACTACCCTAAAAAAACACTCAATTTATAATATGTCTAGTAGGGCTGCATATCTTGGATAGACCGAACGCCTTCGCGCAGATTAAACCAAATGAAGAAAATCCTATAGGAACCCTGCAGCAAAAATAGTACCCAAAAGCAGCAGCCAAGTCCATTTTACTTCAATCCACGGTGGATGAGGAGGATCCTCGAAGAATTAGGACGGGGAGACACATGGGGAAATGCTTGAGATGGAGCTTGAAAAACCTGAAGAATAGCCTGCAAAATACGCTGGAGAGAATGAGGCAAGGGAGACGCCTGAGACGAAGCCTGGAGAGACGTCTGGGGAGACAACTTGTTCCTTGATACCATATTATACTAAAATAGTTAATGGCTTAGTTTGGTTTAGGTAATGGCATTAGGGAAGATTGTAAATCTCTACTGTCATTTTACATTAAAAAAGTGATAATGATTTAATAATGAACTCAAAGAAGTGATCATTAAATTGTTAACTAATAAAAACAAGAATTTCATACTTGAAAAAACATAAAAAGGAATTCCTCAAGAGTAAATGTGAGCAAAAGTAAAGGGAACATGTACGTACATGTATTCTTCTTTCGACGAATGAAGAAATTTCAACTCCTTATTATTCTTATTCTGCCGGTTTGATAAGAAATAAAGAAGTTGTTTTGAATTGTTATTACAATTGACTGGTTTTAGACTAGTTCACTCTTATTTATCTCTAGTTGTAGTAAAAGCGTTCAATGATAAAGATTAACACTTACTGATTCAACACAACCTACCTTCTCACAAGGTGGACCCCTAACGGGACTAGCAGGGGTGAATCTTTGGACAATTTTTTTTCCACTTTTTTAAGAACCCCAAAATAGCTACACGGCATGCCACGGTCGTTCGAATCTACATGAACAATTGAAATTGACACGACTCAATATGAACGCTTTCCCCCTGACTCCATATGGTTGCCCATTAATTCAATGATTTTTATTAGTTTTATCACTATCAACAATTATATATAGGGTAAGTTACTCATAATAATATTGTATTCATTTGATTATATAATAATTGTCTCATATTAATGCTAATAAATTTATTTTTCATTAGTTAGTAATTAATGAATTAACTCACACACAAAAAACAAAAAAAAAAACTCATAATCATATTAGTGTCTCTTTGTGGTGTAGGGGAGTGGTGGTAAAGGTAATTGGGCAGGGTAGTGTACCGGCGACGGTGGTCGACACAGGTGACGGAAGCAGCGGGGGTAGCGGTAGTGGTAGTGAGTGTTAGTGATCGTTGCGTAATATAAGACACATCAAGAACAACTTAGACCAGATAAAGGGTCGTTGGTCTTCCGTCTGTCAATACCTTCCCTCTAAGAAGTTTAACACAATCGAAACGACCAGGGAATTTTCAAATTTAGGGAGAAATTTGAAGACATAAATTTCGGAGTAGAATTGAGTTAAGGCAGTGACAATAAATACCTTAATAAATATTCGAACTCACCAGATGTACTTATTCCTAGACAGGTCTTTCAAAATATGGGTCCGAACACGGTTTACAAGGCAACAAATTTACAGGGAAACGGGTTTTCTAAAATTTAGGATGCTATGAGGCGACAGGAGACGGAGAAAAACATACTTCAAACATAGGAATACAAAAACGGGGCAAAAAAACTGAGGACCGTCTCAATATTGAGATAGGTACGTAATATTCGTTTGATTCTTAACCACCTTAGAAGGCAATTTTTTTTTTTTGGGATATGAGGCGGGTATTGTGTCGTTTACAAGGAGACGGAGAAATACATTTTCCAGACATATTAACGTACAATATTTAACAATCCCGTGCCATCTGCGGCACAGGAAAATCCCTTGTGTAAATACATGTTTGGGAAAAATAGATCTCTCCCTCAAACAATCTTGACGAAGTCGATGTCTTGATGATTAATATTCTCCTCCAGATATAGGTAATGAAGTCTATGGGCATTAGTAGGCTGAAGATATTATTCTTGACCTATTTATCTGATATAATAAATTGATATCTATCTGCCACCATCAGAATTTGCTGGGCCTTCATGTTGACAGCTTCAATAATTAGTCATTAGGGAATCGTTCCCCTAGTGATTACCAAAAGGGAAGAACTTCGTCCCACCCCTGGCACCACGAAATCCAACTCCTATCTTTCGTCAATGCTCTCATCGCTCATTTATATGTAAATGAGCGCCAAGTGCGTCATCTGCGTGCCTAATTTTATTTGGTACACCCAATAACCACAAAAGGATACGACAGACACGATAATTGCAAATCATAGTTAACTAGATTTGATTTCGACCTATAAAAATTTCTAAAGGTGAACAATTTATATTCCTATACTCCTCTACCAATTTGAGCATCCTAGTGTCTTTGCAAGTACCCTTTATTTTCATCTACAATCTCCGGGGGTTAAATCAACAACTAGATATCGATCAGTCTGCCTTAATCTCAAGGAGTGATGCACCAACAGACTATTTCCATCCCTGAAAATCAATATGGATTATATTAGAAATACTTGTAATGCGCTATGGTAGAATTGGGCTCATATTATCTAATCGTGCATGTAGTTGTTGCGGAGCAAAAGGGATCCTTGCATGCAGCATAGTCACATGCCTAGTTAGGAAGCATTCAATTGGGTTATTAGGATGGGACATAAATTAGAGTTTGAATCGGATTCACTCCAAATCATCCTGAACCTAAGAAGAATGCATGCTGAGAGTATATAAAGATGTTTAACTGATAGACATGATGTAGTTTTTGAAATATGCAGTTTCTAGCCTTAAATCTTGTTACCATAATTAGGAATAGAAAAGTTTCTTGTTTTGGGGAAGAATGTAATATCAATTCTTGTTATCATCTTGTAACATGATCTTTTGTTGACATTATTCAAAAGAAAAAAAATTGTTTAAAACTATTTACACTCTGGGGCATGTAACCGTTGATTGGCCTCAGAGTATGGGGTTTCATGCATGGCCTATCATGTAACGCTGACACCTTTGCCTTTTCGTATATTAAAAAAAAAAAAAAACATGAATCCTTTAAAATAAACACAAATCCTAATAAGATAGACATGGATCTTTTGGGTAGATATAAATATTGACAAGACAGACATGCATCTTCTAAGATGAACACAAATATCGAGAAGATAGATACAAATATTAAGGGAACAAGTATAAATTTGGTTGGTTACTTAGGATAACTAAAAATCTAGACGAGCACGTTTTTTATTCCTTTTCTCGACTATTCACCTTCTTAGAGCTCTCTCTGACTTTAGCACCAAAGTGTCTTTCTAGGTTCTCCCTTTTTTTTTTTAGCAATAATTTCTTTGAAAGACCGAAACAATAATTGAGATTAAATCATCATACACGGATCTCCCTCCGTTTCAAAAAGATACTCATATTTAACTTTGACCAAAAATTAAGAAACTTAATAAAACTAATATTATTTTTTCATATTAACCCATGACACTTGTCAACAATAAACCAATTATAAAGAAAAAACCATAAAAAAAGCTCTAATGGTTAGTTCATCAAGTTCCTTAATTTTCGAAAAAAAGTCAAACGTGCCTATCTTTTTGAAACGGAGGGAGTACAATTTATCGTGCAATTTCATCTTAAATGCCGTGTCAAAACATGATTTGTCCGTACATGCACACATCAAAAATCGTCACACATCACAATTTAACTACAATAGCCGGTTGCACGTGTGCCTTTATCTTAGCGGGCAGACGAACCAGCAGTAATTCTGGCTCCCTAGTCGGCTAAGCTAGTAAGAACCAAACTAGATATTAACCAGCAGAACCTAGAAACGAGCAAGGAAATAACAAACATTAATTACTCTTGATACACAGAGTTGGATATTAAAATTCCAAAAAGTACCAAAACCTCTTCGTTTCTTTATTTTCTTGAATTTCTCTGCAACTGCAATCGGATCAAAAGTTCAGCCATGGTAGATACCAGAAGTAATTCTTCACCAAAACGTTCTACTCCTTCCCCAACTAGTAGTAATAATGCTGGTACTTCTGGAGATTCTTCTTCTCCACCTTCAAAACGATCAAAGGTACTTCCTTTCTTTTCTCATTCTTTTGCTTTTTCAATTCTGGGTTTTGTTTTCTTGGTGAATTCTTGAAATTAAAATTTTGGGGTTTTGTTTTCAACCCTAGATAAATGAAGCACCTGAGGAGGAAGCTTCATCAATAGATGAAGTTGATTCTGGTTCTGGGTCCCTACCTGCTGTTGCTAAAGCCCTTGATGATCAAAAACAAGTTCCTTTACAAGAATGTGAAACTACACAGAAACGTAGCACTGATCATGTGGCTCAGGATGATAAAGGAAAGGTCTTGCGGCTCTTGCCTTTATCTAAACAATCTGCCAAAACCGCGCCAAATAAAGCTTCATTAAAGGTTCCATGGGGAAAGCTTGTCTCTCAAGTGAGTCATTCTTTCTGTGGATTTCTGATTTTCTTGAAGTTGACATCTTTTAGTTTAGACTGTTCTTTTCCGTGTACTGCATGTTTTCAATACTGTGAATTCTGAATGTTTTATGTCTGGTTAAACATTTAATGTATGCATTCATGTAGAACTTAGAGGGTTGGGCAGAATTGGGTTGAAAGAGATTCAGTATACTAAGTGGCGTGCCCTTTATGGTAGTTCGTAGTTTCGGTCAGGTGGTTAATTTTGCAAAATGCATCATACAACCAATTAGCCGACAGCCAAATGGACGAATAAACTAAATTTATTACTTCGCTGTGCAGCATATTCTTTTTATACTAGAATTGAAATGGTCATTTTATTTTATGTCCAATGTTTGTTGTTCTATTTCGATATTTAAACCACTGTAGAGATTAAGGAACGAGCCTCTCTCATTGTAGCTCATTAGAGATATGACAAATGTTTTTCTTCTTCCCAGAATCCCGACTTTATCATTCGCGAGTCTCCTTTTAGTGTTGGTCAAAGCCCAGATTGCAGCTTATGTTTGGAAGATCCATCTGTTAGTCAGGTTCTGTGTACACTGAGACGCGTCACACAAGTCGAGGTATGCTGAGAATCTTTGTTTTCGTTTGCTGCCGGTTATGCGCCTTCAAAATCACTCCCTTGGGATTGGTGAAGTTAATGATTCTTTGTTTCTTTATTTTTGAGCAGAAAAAAGGTTCAAATAGTGTTTTGCTAGAAGTATCTGGGGTCAAAGGTACAGTCCAAGTGAATGGAAAGATTTATTGTAAAGATACTAGTGTAGAGCTGCAGGAAGGGGATTTGTTGGATTTTGGTTCATCTGGCAGACATGCTTATGTATCCTTGTGAATAGATATTGCTCAGTTTAGGAGGTACTAATGTAGTTCCGTGCTTCTATTATTATGAATTTGTAGAGTTATACTAAGCTACTGACTATATTTCTAGCGTAGAAATTTTCTTGTTTAGATACCTGCATATTCCTTGACATTCAGGCAGATTTTCCAGCGGTTGCCTTCAGCACGTGACAAGATAGCCAGTGTTTCTTTGGGTAAGAAAGCTGCACCGCCTGTTTATTTTCCTATCTTTGAGATGTCGATTTTGATAGGTTTTGCTTGAATGATTTACTTTGATGTAGGTATTGGAAACATTCTTATGTCTTTTCATCAATTTAAACCAAACATTAGGGTGCTTGATGGACAATCTGTTTCTGTAGCTCGTAATTTTGCTCTGATGACATCAAGTTTTTTTTTTTACAGTTACAGTTACATCTGCAGCTCAGCGCAAAGCATTAAAGGATAGTTTACAACAAGGGATACTTTGCTCTGATGACATCAAGGTTTCGTTTGACGGTTTTCCTTACTATCTGAGGTAAACCTTTTTTCAGTTGGTTGACCCTGATTTCTGTTTGTAGATGTAGGTTGTCTGATATTTCTAAGTAGTGTGCTTGCTGTCAGCTTTTCATCATCCTTTATCTGCTTATGTTAAGTGGCAACTCCATTCAAATTTAAAATTTGAGACAATGCCAGTTTTCAATTTCTTCTTGATTATTTTAGATGACTTAAGCACTCAAAGTGATGTGGGTTATCACTGAATAAAACAAGATGCATGATTGTTGTAAGTTGTAACATGTGAAGTCCCATGCTCCCCTTTATAATCTACTTACGGTTACATTAATTGTTACTACGACCTGTTATTTAAGTAATAAGTGTTCCATTCCCTACGCACTGAAAGGTGCTTGGTTCCATGTTTCTTGTGTATTCAGGCATGCCTATGCATACTATAAGCTATTGTCTAATCCCATTGGACCTTCTGCAACCATCTACTTTGTTCTCCTGATATATGGAGGTCATTGTTGTACTCGTATCTGATTATTTTTCCTATTGCAGCGAAAACACAAGGAATGTTTTAATTGCAACAGCGCATATGCATTTCAAGTGTAGCAACTTGTTAAAGTACGCCGTGGGTCTACCTACTGTTAGCCCGCGCATATTATTATCCGGTCCAGCAGGTATTATTGTGCTATTTCTGTTTGCTTCATGTCCTTTTTCTGCTGGTATATATAATACATCATACTGGAGTATTACAATTTTTATGTCACAGGTTCTGAGGTCTATCAGGAGAACCTAACAAAAGCTTTAGCTAAACATTTTGGCGCCAGATTGCTTATAGTCGATTCTCTCCTGTTACCTGGTGTAAGCATACAGACTTCTCGGGGTTCAAAATTTTGTTGGTGGCAAAGTTTTAATTATCAAAGACTTGTTGAACATCATGATTTCTTAGCTATCAATTAAGCCAAGGAAGTTCACGCGGGGAGGAACAATATGAAAACCGTAAATTTATGTTTTTGGTCATTCAATTTCAGGATATTTTGCCTCAGGGTTCGAAACCAAGCAAAGAAAGGTCCATGTCATACGCTTTACCTTCGAAGAAATCAGCTGTAGATTTCTTGGGTGCACCTGCACTTGGATTTCACAACCCTGGGAAACAGGAGTCATCTGTCAAATTATCTAAGATTTACAAAATTGGTATACTTTTTCTCACTTCACTGAGTTGTGAATTATGTCACAGTGTATCTTTTTTTATTATATATACTTGTTCATGTAGTTCGGTTCTTTCAGTTTCTTAGTTGCACGAGTGTCTACGGAACTTGTAGGTGATAGAGTGAAGTACGTGGGTCCACCGCCATCTCGTCTGCCCTATCTTCCTCCCAGGTATGTCTAATATTTGCGCACTTACTCACCAATAATTCTCTATGAGATTGCACTTTGTCAGTTAAAGCTGTTTGTGCTCTAAATGCTGTACTTGATCCAACAGAATCTGAAGAAATAACTTTGGAAGTTTGTGCTGTATGAGCTGTTCTGAGCACAGGACTATTATATTAAGTTGTTGTTTTTTTCTTTTTTGTTCATTTATATTTTTTGGAGTTCATTTTTTCCTACTTATTAATAATTCCTCACTTGCAAATTAATCTTTGAACCTAGGTATGCCATAGCTTCTGGTACTGGCATTGTTTTCTGTTGAACATCCTATTAATCACATAATTTGACACAATTATTATGCATTAGTAAGATTGTACAATAATGCCGTGGACTAGTCACTGCTTTTTTGTTTCTTTTGATGTCAATGTGGATTTCATGTTAATTTACTTAATCTCAGGGGACCAGCTTTTGGTTACCGAGGAGTTGTTCTTGTTCCTCCTGCTCATGAAAGTGGATCCTATGAAGTTGGTGTTAGGTTTGATAGAATAATTCAAGAAGGTGATGTTCTTGGGGGACTTTGTGAGGCTGACCATGGCTTCTTTTGCAGCGGTAACTCCTTGGCCAACTCACACTTTTCTTATCTCCGTTAAAATAGATATCGGATCTTCTTCATTTTGTTTACATACTATTCTCTTTCTGAGCATCACTATTGATTAAGGGAAATTTATTTGATATGTGCAGCTGATTTACTTTGTTTGGACAATTCCAGAAGTGATGATCTTGACAAACTTGTCATCAATGAACTGTTTGAGGTGAATATATGTGTTAGCTGTATTGGTTACTGATAGTAGAGAAACTTTGGCAGAAAAATTTGCTTGTTTTGTTCTAAAACTATTTCAACATTGTAGATTGTTTGTAGTGAAAGTAAAAGTGCTGGATTGATACTGTTTCTCAAAGAAATAGAGAAATCTTTGAGTGCCCATTCTGAGGCATATACAACTTTGAAACACAAGCTCGGAAATCTGCCAGACAATGTAATTGTGATTGGTTCCCATACCCAGATGGACAATATTATGCAGAAGGTGAAAATAACTTCCATCTCATTGTTGTTTTTCCTTTTCTTGGAAAGCTGAAATTTGATTGTAATTGTGTAGAATTCTGTTCACTTTCTGTTATGATTTGGAATGCGATTGCAGTCACATTCAGACAGTTCTATTTTCTCCTCCAAACTATCCGACCTTGCTTTTCCGGTACTTTCCCCTATTAAACTTATTTTACTTAGGGTATTGATAAGTTGATTAAGTAATTCCGTATAAGGCACTTAGTCGCATTTTCCCACATGCAGAATAACGTGGTTGGACCTTATTGTAGCATCGAAGAGATTACAGAGACTTCGATGCAACTCTCTAGACTTTTTCCAAATAAAGTGACGATTGAGCTACCACAGGTTTGGACTATCTACCTTATACTGGATATTATATTATATATAAAGGTTATTTTTATTTTTATTATTATTTTTCTACGGTCTTCGAAATAATGCCCTGTCTTATCCGGGACTCTGGCAGGACGAGGCTCTGCTTTTGGATTTAAAAGAACAGTTAGACCATGATGTTGAAACTCTCACAGCAAACTCAAATATTGCCAGCATACGCTCAGTAAGTTATTTTAGCAAAATGTTATTGCTCTTCTCGAACTATCACAGCAAACTCTATAGTTACCAGCCAACAATCAGTGAGAGAGTTTGATGTCTTACATGTTTTATTTCCATTGAATGCTCTCTATGTCTTACATTTCCTGTTGGATCAAGTTGGATGCTCTCTATTATGTTTTGGAAGCAAGATCACCTCTTTCTATGCTGAACGCTAAGATCAATTTAACCAATTATATTCAGGTTCTTAGGCGGAGTAGATTGGAGTGCCCAGACCTCGAAAAAATATGTATAAAAAATCAAACTCATACTAGTGAAAGTAAGTATAATATGATCCACCTAATAGTTCACTGTTCTTCGTAGTTCACTTGCTGTTGTTGTTTTGATGTGCCGGTTGGTTTATTTGGTCAGGTGTTGAAAAGATAATTGCTTGGGCACTAGCTCACAGCTTAATGAATAATTCCAAAGCGTCTGCCAGCGGAGATAAATTTGTGGTTTCCTATGAGAGGTTGTTATATCGTTTGTTATTTCTACAGTACCATGAGGGAATAGAATCCATGAACCGCTTTTAAAATTCTTGTCGTCGCAAATTTTGCAGTATCAATTATGGGTTGAGCCTTCTTGAGAGCACTCAGAATGAATCCAAAAGGACAAAGAAATCACTCAAGGTGAAATTGTGCAACCTAGAATTTTGTTTTGCATCTCCCCAACATTTTATTGTTGGTGTTAACATTGGCGTTTCAGGATGTGGTCACCGAAAACAATTTTGAGAAGAAACTTCTGGCTGATGTGATCCCCCCTGCTGATATTGGAATAACTTTCGACGACATTGGAGCGTTGGAAACTGTAAAGGACACATTGAAGGAATTAGTGATGCTTCCTTTGCAGAGACCAGAACTATTCAGCAAAGGCCAACTTACAAAGGTAAATCCTTTCTCATAGTGAACTCTCTGGTGTGTTGTAGTCTCTGTACAGTTCATCTGTCGAGGTGAAATATTGTTTTTTTTTTTTGAAATATCAATGTGTTACTTAATAAAGCACATTTTTGTTTGCAGCCGTGCAAGGGAATTCTGCTTTTTGGTCCTCCGGGTACCGGGAAAACAATGCTTGCAAAAGCTGTTGCTACCGAGGCAGGTGCAAACTTTATTAACATATCAATGTCAAGCATCACATCGAAGGTAAATTCTTCATTTCTAGGTTGTGACTTTTCTCCTTTCTTTCGTCGTGGGTTTTTTGCGTCCTAACTCTGAACTTGATCTGCTTCGCAGTGGTTTGGTGAGGGAGAAAAGTATGTTAAAGCAGCATTTTCACTTGCAAGTAAAATTGCACCCAGTGTTATATTTGTGGATGAGGTTAGTTACATTCTTAACATTTGAATCATCTCTGGAGCTTATAAGTATTTCTGATAAACCAATAAACTCGTAGTTTATTGATGTGGGAACTTTATGGCTTTCCAGGGTATCAAAACCTGGTATTTTTTCTTCTCACGGCTCTCTTATTGCAGGTTGATAGTATGTTAGGAAGACGTGAAAATACAGGAGAACATGAAACTATGCGGAAAATGAAGAACGAGTTTATGCTAAATTGGGATGGTCTACGTACAAAGGACAAAGAGCGGGTATTGGTACTTGCTGCCACCAATAGACCGTTTGATCTAGATGAAGCCGTCATAAGGAGGCTTCCTCGAAGGTTAGCCTTTGAAGAAGTACTTGTATTCCTACCAATTAGTTCGTCAAAATAGGTATATTCTGTCTCATCAGCTCTTATTATGTAAAAATATTTCTTGCAGATTAATGGTAAATTTGCCAGATGCTCGAAACAGAGAAAAAATTCTTGGAGTTATTTTGGCGAAAGAAGAGATGACATCTGATGTAAATTTGGAAGCTGTTGCAGATATGACAGATGGATATTCAGGAAGCGACTTAAAGGTTTTCTTTGTGAACGACAGTTGCTGTCTAACTTCTTTTTTTTTGGTACTTGGATTTTTCTAATCAATCTTTTGGTCCCAGAATCTATGTGTGACAGCTGCATACTGTCCTATAAGAGAAATTTTGGAGAAGGAAAAAGAGGTAAATTCATAGTTCAGAATTTGAATTGAGGAATCAATAGCATGCCTGCCTCAGGATTTGAATGTTGTTAATTCCAGGAGAAAGGTTCAGCGCTCGTAGAGAATGCATCATCACCTGATATTCGTCCTCTAAACATGGCGGATTTGAAATTTGCACATGATCAGGTATTCTCTTGAAAGCATTCTTATCCAATCTAAGTCGATCAGCAATTTATCGCTACTTGCTTATTTAAGTTGGCGAATCGTGAAATAAATTTATACACCATCGTTACCAGTTTGTTTGTTTGGATACAACAGTTTGACTGAGGATTCCTCCTTTGTTGGTTTTTTTTCTTCTATTCCTGCAGGTCGGTGCGAGTGTTTCATCAGACTCCCAAAATATGAATGAACTTCTCCAGTGGAATGATCTTTATGGAGAAGGCGGATCAAGGAAAAAGAAATCACTGAGCTACTTCATGTAATTTGGATGAAGATAGGATGAGATCATTCTTTATTTTTTTGTACAGCTCAAAAAATTATTCTTCTCTAGGCGTCCATCAGTCATTTTACTTCTTGTTAAATGAACAAGATAGCGAATAAGAAGAAATGATGATCGCCAAACTTTGATGGGGTACAGTACTAGGTTTCCTGCCACCTTGTATAATCATCACATGTCATGTGAGCTTTTGGCATTCTTTTGTCGACCCAAATATACGCAATTGTATTGTAAATAGCCTTTTCTCCTTTGTATGTATAAAGAATCCCTTATATACACAATTGTAGTAACATTTACACCGCTATTTTTTTGGACACTAGAAGTGGGAGGAATAGCTGTACGAGCTTTTCAGCTGCCTGAGTAGAATTTTATCTACTTTTGTACTCTGTGTAATATAATATCGAGATACTGCCCTTCCATCCTAAAGATAATATACTAAAGATAATATACTGATTGATGCAACAGAACTGTGGTATACAGGAAAAACAACATGCCTGAAGTTTTTAATCCTTCCACAGCACATAGAGGCTCAGAAAGACAAAGAAGCAGTGGAAAGATCTCTCCAGGTTTGATGATACTGGTACCAGATGCCATATGCTCTAGACAAACATTTTGTTGTTGCTTATGATCTGACATATGTTTTTCTTTAATCAACCATTCATGGAGCATGAGCAAGAAATATCTCTATGAAAGAAATCAATATGGGCAATATAAAACATGTCACCAAAAATTGGCTGATTTAGGGGCCACTCAGAATGATAGAGAGACCCCTCTAATGAGACAAAATAATTCCATCTTCAAAAACCCTATATCCAACATATTTTTTTCAAACTATCCCTACTTAATTAGAACTAATGAATCAAATTAGTTAAACTAAACTAAGTTTAGTTGTTAAACTACCCCAGCGCTGCCACCACCACTACCGGCACCAGCGCCGCCACCACCACTACTATCGGCACCAGCGCCGCCGCCACCACCACCACCAAATTTTAGTCTGGATTTTTGTCGACAAATCCAGCCAAAACTCAATTTCGTCTGGATTTTGGTCAACATATCCGGCCGAAATTTCTGGAAATCTTCGTTGTGTTGTCATTTCATGTTTCGTCTAGATTTTTTTTAATTAACATTAAATACGGTTAGGTTGGCTGTGGCAACTTAGCAAAACTAATTTCGTCTGGATTTTATCTATGCAACAACCAACCGAAACTAAATTTCGTCTGGATTTTGGTCAACAAATCCATCCGAAATTTCTAGAAATTAAAATTTTCGATGTGTTGTCATTTCCAGTTTCGTCTGAATTTTTTTAAATTAACACTACGGTTAGGTTGGCTGTGGCAACTTAGCAAAACTAATTTCGTCTGGATTTTATTCGACAAATCCAACCGAAGTTTCTGGAAATTGAAATTTTCGAATCTATTTTCTAGGGTTTATTCTAGATGTATTTACCATTCAATCAATCAAATCATGTATAAAACTCAATCATGTACTGTAATCCTGAGTCGCATATATGGATCCATGGAGAGAGACTCATTTTCATCCCTTTCATCGGGGAGGAGGTGGCGGTGGCAACGACGGAGGAGGTGGTGGTGGCGGCCCCATGTGCCGGTAGTTATGGTGGTGAAAACATGGAGAGGAGGGATGAGGAGATTTTGATTTTGTTCTTTTGGTTATAAAATTACTTTTTTTAAGGGTAATTTAGACTTTTTACGACTACTATAACACCCCTTATAACACACCCTAGAATTTTAATAGTTTTTTGAGGTCTCTCTATCATTTTTGAGTGGCCCCTAAATCACCCAATCACCAAAAGTCGTAACAAAAAGTGGCATTTCATAAAACAGTAAAAACAGTGCCTTCAAAAAAAAAAAAAAAAAAAAACTTTTCAGCTGGCTATTGACAAGTATATACTCCCTCCGTTCCTATTTAGTTGAAGGTTTAGGACTTTTCACGCAGATTAAGGAAATGGTGAGAGATTAAATTTTTTCCTAAGATGCCCTTAATAATATCTCCAAAATCATTTAAAGCACCTAGTTTTTAGTTTATGGAATATAGTGTAAAATACTAATCCCGTTATAATTCTCTGTGTGTTTTTGGATAAACCAAATATTCCCTCCAAATTGATTTTACCAGATATTCCCTCCAAGTGATTTAACAACTTTTGAAGTTTGCCAAAAACACGTCATACACGTCAAAATTTGGTACCAAGTATCTAGCTATACACGTCATGCTTTCAAAATGATGAAATTATGCATCTGAATCATCTTGTGTTGGATCAAATACATGTCATGCTTGATAACAATATAAAGAGATTTTTGTAAAAAACTGGTCGTCCAGACTTAAGTTAATATGCGTCGTCGTATAGCTTGGTGCATATCCAAAACATGATGGATCAGTAGAGAATTTTAAGAGTTGTTTTTTTTTTTTTATGTTGTAGAGCATGTAGAGGAGAAAGATTTAGTTGGAGGGAATGTTTTAAAGAGGAGAATTTAATGAGCTTTTTTTGATAGATGAGTCGAAGCAATTTCCTAAGTCTGTGCATGATTCCAATACAAGGACAAACTAGGAAAAAAATGGAAAAACTATGTAAACCTTCAACTAATATGGAACACTAGAAAAACCCTAAACCTTCAACTAAATAGGAACGGAGGGAGTACAATTTTGCGGCTCTCTCCCCTCTTCTTTTAGCATCGTTGGTTTCTCCTTTTACTTGTGGTGGTGTTGGTTCTTTTGTATCTGGGCTAGCTATCTCTAATGCTGTTACTCGTAAGCACAAAAAATACGCTGATAAATGTAGTGCTCATGGTTACGGTTTAGGTGTGTTGGCCTTGACCACACTTGAGGATATGGTGGTTTTTCTCAAGAGATAACGGTGTTACATAGCTAGTCACAGCTAGTCACGATGTAAATGAAAAAATTAGCAATTATGTTTTTCATAGGATTGGTCTTGTCATTCAGAAAGGGGTCGGTGCAGGTGGCTACCGGCCAATTCTTTAGTAGTTGATATTTCAAGAGAATGAAAACAACTTTTTATCGTTAAAACAGAGTTTATTTAACTGGATTTACATCTCTGTAAAGTGCAATACTGATTATGCATATACACTATCATGCATATACACTATCCCAAACAGAAAAAAAAGTTGACACCATTACAGCCTACAGATTGTACTAGTCTAAGAAGCTCCATCTCATAAGAATGGAGCACAGTTAGAAACCTTCCAACTATACTAGACACTTTCCAAACCAGGTAATTGTAAATTCTATATCATGAGCTCCTTGTAGATGCATTCGTCGCAAGTGTCCAGCAACAGATATGGATGGTGGAACTTGCACCATCTAATTTACCCATGTTTTGATTGAGCAACTAGTAATGGCTCCACACACCCCCAAAAAGAAGAAGAGAAAAAGAGAAGAACAATTTAGAACTTGGAACCTTTCAGTTGGAGGAAATTAAGCAACGTGGCATGGAATCGGAATCAAGTACCCAAGAGCCTCGCAAGCTACCATACTTCTCATCACTCAGTCGAAAAGCAGGAACTTGATGAGAAAATCGAAGCAATTCATACCGTGGTATAGCCAGTTGTAAGAGATGTCCTGCTTTTAATTTAGGCATGAAAACTGTCTCCACACAAGAGGAAAACTTTTGTAGAACCAACACGATCATCCAGTGAACTTGCTCTTCTACGACTAAAACCATGTCATACTCATATTTCCGCAGATCCGGCGATGACATACTGGAACTGAAGTTTTTGTATAATGCCCAGACCTCGTCTTTCCTTGGGAAAATCTCAAACTTGCTTCCCGTAGCTTTAGAAACTCCTGTTAACTGGTGAGAGAAATAAGCCGTATCATTGAAAGTATCGGCTTCACCAACTTCAAACACGCCACAGCTTACAGGCATGTGCTCATCATTACATCGGATCAAACCTTTTTGCGGAGCACAAGATTGAAGCCAATTTACTTCCACCTTAAGTTCAGGGAACATTTCAACAGTTTTCACCTGAACATAATACTTGGGCAGGTCATCCAAGTCACAATACAAAGCCCATACCTGACCAGGCTTAAGCTTTTCACGGGTTGTTTCATCCCTAAAGAAGTTATGAAGTTGTCCTTCAGGAATTCCTTCAGGGTTCAGTTGTATAGCTGATGATAATTCAAGCTCCGAGCTATAAAACTCCGCATCTGGAATATCACTAGGATCAAAATCCACATGTCCCACGGGCCTGTGCACAGTTATGCCTGTATCAGTAATCACACCATCAGTACTAACAGTCTGAAATGTATCAAGTGGAATGTCGCTGGAAAGAGTAGAACAACTTCTTCCAACCCGCATGCGAACACTCCGCTTTTTCTTATTACACCATTTATTTGGTGTGATCGGAAGCAAGCTTCCAATTCTTGAGTTTCCTCCTTCCGGGCTTTTCCTGTTATGACCGTTCGTTTTTCTTTTCTTTCGTGCACGAGGACTACCCTCTTTTGGAGATGCAGAACAATCATTAGCTACAGCCTCAAGTCTTTTAATGTTCACTTGCAAATCTTCAGACTCGGAAATATCTTCCAGGTTACTAGGCAGAGAAGCAGGACCAAGTTCAAAATAACCTTCAGGAATGTCTTCTCGTTCTTTACCAGTTGTTCTAAATGAAGGAACCCTATGTGAAAATTTCAATCTTTCATCCGGAGTAATTTGAATGGAATCCATTCCGTTGCTCAAGGTTTTCATAAACAAACTCACAAAACCTTTGATCTTAACCAAGTAAGCAACATTGACGCCTGATTCCTCGCTATAATCTGAAAGGATTTCTACAAATTCATACCTCAAATTTTTAGTATTTATAGGATCAGAACTCCGTTTGATATTATCCACGTTCTTGAAGAGAGCCCAAGTTTCACCTTTTCTCGGATATATCCTGTGTGAACCTGTACCCAAGCCTATTTCCCAGTCAACCCTATGAGAAAATGCAGCAGGATCATCGAGTTTTAATGTTTTATCGAGTTTGAACTTGCCACACGTGATAGACATGTCTTCATGGACCCAATCAATCTCATCTGGTTCATCTAGATCAGCTTTTAAGGAAGTGATCTTCACCATGAAACTGGGTGAGTAAACTTTCTCGATACGACCATAGGCTCTAGGCATGCCATCTATACGATCATAAAAGGCCCATATCTGGCCTACTGCAAAGGAATCTTCTTTCCTATCCAAGTCAAAGTCGTTAAAACATGAAGCCATAAATTCAAGGAATTCTGAATCGGGAATGTCTTTTGAGCAAACAATTGATTCAGATTCATTAACAGCTTTACGCCCCTTATTCTCATCAGCTAAGGCATCTTCAACAGGGGAATTTCCTTGCACATCCAGCTCCCAACACTCCTGCAATCCTGTCATTGACGGTCGTCGAACAGAAATTTTGTGTGAACATTTATGCAATTCATGCAATTCATCCCTTGTTATCTCTGCAATGATGTTATTTCCTGCTCTTTTCTTGCATTTGTAAACAGTCTTCGCACTCGCAACTTTATTCAAAACTAAGACTTTAATCATTTCTACGTTGTCTTCTAGAACTTCAACAATGACAACATCACTTATAGCAGACGAGTTAGACCATGGCCACTTAATTTTCTCACTTCTATATAATGCCCATACCTCCCCTTTCCTAGGGTAGATCTCCAACTTGTTCTTGTTTTCCACCAGATGTGAATCACTGGAATTCTTTTCTAAAAGATGAGAAGCATTTTCTTTACAGTGTTTCTTCTTGCAGCCCCCATTTGACAACCTTGGAGATCCTTTCACGTCAGGTTTTTTTCTCTTCTTTCGCTTAAGTAGCCTTCCTCCAGCTGCAAGTGCAGAAGATTTGGAAGAACCATTGGTTTCACCAGGCGCTTTCTCATCTACATGAATACACATCTCTTTGGCATTACTAGACAGGATGGTATGATCTTGATACACGTCTTCAGCATCTAAGACATCGCAGCTTTGTGCATGGCATGAACCACAAGGAGTTATTTCAAAAGGATGACCTGCATTTTCTTCAAAGCGTCCAATTGATAACCTTGGAGACCCATTTCTAATTTCTGAATTCCCTTCATCTAAGAAATTCTTTTCATCAGGGTTGGCTCTCTCCTTGAAGACAAAGGGATTCTCCTCTTCCAAAGATCCAAGAGAAACAGGACTGCCAGGATCAATAATATCAAAATTCAAGTTCAAATCATTGGTTTCACCAAGCGCTTTCTCAGCTACAAGAGTACAAATCTCTTTGACATTATTAGACAAGATGGTATGATCTTGACACACGTCTTCAGCATCTAAGACGTCACAGCTTTGTGCATGGCATGAACCACAAGGAGTTATTTCAAAAGGATGACCTGCATTTTCTTCAACGCGTCCATTTGATAACCTTGGAGATCCATTTCTAATTTCTGAATTCCCTTCATCTAAGAAATTCTTTTCATCAGGGTTGGCTCTCTCCTTGAAGACAAAGGGATTCTCCTCTTCCAAAGATCCAAGAGAAACAGGACTGCCAGGATCAATAATATCAATATTCAAGTTCCAATCTACCGGATTGGAAGTCTCTTCAAAGTTAGTGGGTAGTGAAGCAGGATCTAAGCCGATCTCCTTAGTGTCTGAGCCATTTGAACCAGTTGAAGTTAGCTCCAAAGGATGGATAGCATTTTCTTCCCTCAGCTTCTCCTCGTAGCACCCATTTAATAATCTTGGAGATCCGCTTCCACCTATTGAATTCCCTCCGTCCATAGTACAACTTACACCAGGGTTTTCCCTAATGTTCTCCATATGGTATTTGTCCTCTATTAAAGGTAAACCATCTTTGGCATCAATACATTCAGTGGATGAATTCAAATCAAGATTGCGAATCTCTTCTATGCCAGCAGGCACAGAAGCAGGATCGAGTTCGAAATATCCAGCATGAAAGTCTTCTCTTTCTCTACCAGTTGTTCTTCGCGAAGGAGCACGGTGTGAAAACCTGAGAATCTCATTTGGTGGTATCTTAAAGGACGCATTTCCACCATCAAGTATTGCTGGCTTGAACAAGCTTACGAATCCTTTGATCTTAACCAAGTACGAAACCACAACACCTGATTCGTTCGAATAATCTGACAAAACTTCCACAAATTTATACTGAAGGTCCTTGTGCTTCTCTGGGTCAGAGCTCCATCTTCTATGCCAGTTCTCGAAGACAGCCCAAGTTTCGCCCCTTCTAGGATAAATCTTATATGAAGCATAACCATCGCCTTTCTCCCACTCAACTGTATGAGAAAAAATTTCAAGGTCTTCAGATTTATCACTCTTGTCTCGAATGAACCTACCACAAGCAACAGGCAATTCTGCTTCAGTCCAATCCTTTACGCCTTTGTCATCAGGATCTGCCTCTAACCAAGTCATCCGAACTTTAAAACCAGGTGCATAAACTTCCCTGATCCTCGCATATCTTCTGGGCATTCCGTCTACTTCATCATAAATAGCCCACATTTGATCAACTTCAAAGCATTCTTTTTTCTTATCCTTGAAGAAATCATAAAATTCTGCTTCCGGAATGTCACACTCCATAATTGAACTCTTATCCACCTTGTTATCTTGATCGAAAATGGCGTTTCGATCAAAATCAATCAAGTTTTCATTGCCCACCATACTTGTTTTGCTGAGGCGCTATCTCACACGATGAATCCCAGAATTCTGTCCTGCAATTCAATAAACACCACTCTTCTAGACAGCAAAACAACAAAAAGCTAATCAAAACAAAAACCCTAAATCTTAGAAGAAATTAGATAACCATATACTAGTCATCCATGCATATTGCTACAACGACACCAATCGCATAACCCCTTAAACCCTCTTTAAGAAACCCTAAAACGGAAGATTTTTGAAAAAAAAAAACTTTTCCCTTTTCTGCCCACCATTAAAATTCATTTTCCAAAGAAAGAAATTTTGTGTCTTCTTTTTAATAAAATCTTAACGATTTCCATTAAAAGTAAAAAAGTAAAAACATGAAAGATCTTTCTTTCTAATGAAAAGGACAGAATCTAAGTCTATTAATGGAAATAGAAACAGAGAACTTTCAAAAGTAAATCCTAAAAAAAAAAAGGTAACAAGAAATAAAAAGCAATGAGAAGGATTCAGAGAAATCTTATAGAGAGTGATGAACTTACTGGTTTAGTTAGATTCGGAAGAAGTGTAATCTAGGGACAGAGAGTGAGAGATGAACTATTTCTGTAACTCTGTTTCAATTTCTTTTCTCTTTTTTCCTTTATTTGTTTATTGATTGTGATATGTGAATGGAAGCTGACAGGTATTAAAGGGTACCCCACCTTATATCCCGACCAAGCGCGGCATTGGTAACTGCTGCCAACGTCTCAACTGGGAAAAACGTATTTACTGTATCTTAATTTCTCGCGTGTTTACATGATGACGACGACATTGGAATCACAATCCTAGGAATGAGAAACTAACATGTGTTTCAACCTTAAACCAAAACGTGGCTGTATGACGGGTTTGGAATCACGATTTTATGAGATTGGTTATCCCTGATTCCTGTTTGACAGTCATCAAGAGGAATGGCATTGGTAGGAGAAAAATAAATCATCTTTTACCTCAGACTCTCTTGTTGATGTTGATTGTGTTAAACCTTTTTCTTCGCGGATGATGGAACGACGCTGAAAATTATCTATAGGCATTCGGCGGTGTTTTTTTAGGGTGCCTTTTAGGGTTTGGCTTCGTGTGTGTATATATATATATTTTTTATTTTTTATTTTTTTTTAATTTTTTTTTTTTTGGGATAAACATAACTTCAGGATAAGATTTACCTAGGGTAACTTAGCCATCGAGTAATTTACTTTGAGAACTTTTTTTTAGGGTTTCGGGATTAGGTCAACGCTTGAGAAGGTGAGGTAAATCGGTGGAAACGGACAGGCACACTGGATCAATGGAAGTAAATGGGACGAATGGATTAATTATAATGAGACGACGGACTTTCCTTGCAGACTTTTTCAGCAGTCAGTGGACTCTTTCGACATATTTGGTTTGTGGCCATATCAGGGCAATTCCTATGGGGTGGACAAACCCAGGATTTGCCCCTTTTGGTGCCACTATGGATAGGGCAAACCATCAAATTTGAAGAAAACGGAGGGGCAAACCAACAATAATGTTGGTTTGCTTGGTGAGGCGTGGGAAGGATCGATCGGCAGTTCCCGCGCCGCTCGGCCCTAGCTATACCGAGCGGTTTAGGTTAAGCCGCTCGGTCCTAGTTGGGCCTTCAGAAAAAGGCTATAAATACCAACATATCCCATTCATTTCGAAAACACTCACTCTTAACATGTTTGTGTTTCGTCCAAGCTTTACGGTCGACGAAGATGAATGGCTTTGTAGGAGTTTTGTGTCAGAATGGGAAGCTGTTGTCCCCCCTCATCATGCAAACAACGGTGTGTTGAACTATAATTTTTGGGACGGGGTATTGGATAGGTTTTGTATTGCTACTGGAAATCAAAATCGTCGTGGTAGGAATACGCTGGCTTTTCGTTGGGGGGAAATAAACAAAGTTGTAAACGATTTTGTATGTTTAACCCGGGCAGTAGACTTTTGGAGACTAGAAGGCGAAGAAGATGAGTTTGTGTTAAGTGCAACGAGAGAAGCTTGGGAAAGGATGAGAGGTCAAATATTCCCTTACTTCATGTGTTTCACTATTCTCATGGTTTTACCAAAGTATAACCCGTTTTCCATTGATCAGCTTGACTAGATTTCAAACGATGTGGTAGTAGTAGTGGTAAAACTAGTGGTTGAAGTAGTAGTAGTAGTTATTTATTGTTTGTACCACTTTGATGTATTACAATTTAGACGAACTTATCTTTCGCAAATAAAAGTTATTAAACATTGATAAAACTGCTTCGACATTGATTTAAACTTTATACATTAATACTCCAACGTCATTACAGGGAAATGAAATTAACAATAAAAGGAAAAATACAAAAACAGTTTACACGGAGCTTCAAAACCCTAATCAAACCCACTCAAACAACTTTCAAAACCCACTACAAACTTCATTCTCACTCATCATCTTAATCACGTGGATCATCCGGTGCTTGTGTTTCATCATCATCAGTCTGTTGAGTTGCCAAACCAGTAACCAAACCAGGTCCACCAGGCATAGGCATACCGGTTGGGGTACGCACAGTTGCATACTCACCCATCCCCCCAATGTGTCCAAGGAAAGAGTTAATTGGATCCATCATACTAGCACCAGGACCATATACGTTCGGAGAAACTCCAGGCATCATACGGCACCAAGACCATACACGTTTGGAGAAATACCCTACCAAGCTGGACCGGTAGGGTTCTGCCAGGTGCAAGGGTTCTGCCAAGTAAAAGGACCTCCAGGAGTGGTAAACCCTTGACCCTGCCAAGAAGAAGTACCCTCCTGGGGGGCGACAACACGGTAGACATCCTCGAAGGGGTTTGGGTTCTGGCTCCACGCACGGAAGGGTCCTCTAGGTGTCGGTTGAATAAAGGTAGGTGATGATTGTACAAGACCCGGTTGTACTTGTGTCTCCGCCACTACTGTGTCCGCCAAATAACGAGGAGATCTCTCATGAACAGAGTCATGTGGAGATCTCTCATGAAGAGAGTCGTGCACCGATCTACTTGATCTTTGTGTGGTATGTTGTGACAGGGGATTGCTGAAATTAAAAGCATACGCTTCCCTCCAACTACTCACATCCTGTACATGAAGTCTTTGCATTTGTTGATTTAGATACCAAAAATCATTACATTGTTGTCTCAACTGTTCCACACTCGCCTCCACATTGTTGTAAGGGTAAAGGCGGTCCTCGGTTGTCGAAACAATTGGAATTGTGGTATGGTCTCCCTCCAATGTTATACTAGGCATCTCGCAACGAATTTCCGGTAGAGTATGTGATGAGGATGCCCCATCAGTTGTATACGTCATAGCACATGGTTCTGCTGGAGGAGGGTGGCGGGGAATAACAAAGGCTGACTTCCTCAACTGGGCAAGTGCAGACAAATCGAATCCGTACCCATGATAATTATCCAAACCAATCGTGGGTTTTGCAACCGCACTGAACCAATCTAAGTAGTCTTTCTTATTCTCAACTTCTCTAACAAGTGTATCATAATAAGTCCAACCATTGGCTTTCAATGTATCATAAGTATCACGCTGGACATGACCCTCCAACCATGGCGGGTTAATGGATTTATATAACCGATTGTCCAACTGGTGCAACAATCTCTCTCCCAAGTACAAGACATGTTCACTACATGGACTCCAAAAAATTACTCTACACTTGGAATACCTGCGGATGGCATCAGCCGTTGGTGTACGGTACCATTCTCGGTATTTTCGGTCAGCGTAAGGTGTTTCCACTACATTTAGATGGCATCTGGTCATCTGATGAATTCTAAGACCATACGATGATTTTGAAACAGCATTAAAGGTGGGTTGTTCTTTGGCCCAATTACCCCTCATGTGTGAGTATGAAATCTGCATAAGCACTTCATACCCGACAGCCATCAGATCTATAATCATGCTATAATCGAATTCACAGTATTCGTTCATATGAGTACGAGGAAAATAAAAACAATACCGAAGACAAACTATATAAGAGTGTATGTAAAATAAGAACGCAACTATTGATTGAATTTCATGCTAACTAATACATGGATATGATCCTTAGAAGCTTGAGGAGAAACTAACCTAATCTCACTCTCACGACTTAGGTTACACCAAAAATCCAACCCCTACAATGGTTTCGAGCTCGTCTTATATAGGCCGAGTCTGAAGTGGTTTACAGCTAATAAGACAAACTACTCAATCGTGGAGGTGTCAGAGCTTGTCGAGTAAGGCGGTTCCTTCGATGAGTTCTTCCCGAAGGTGGCTTCGTGTCCCTTTCCTTGACTACCTGTACGAGGCTTCTCTTATCGAACTCCTGTTCGAGGTCACTTTGTAGGTTTATTCGAGCAGTGGCGGCGACATCCTTTGGCTGGGCCTAGCCCTTCTGATCTTGACACGTGTCCCGAAGGTGTTTTACCCTCCACAGTTTCCATCTTTTCTTGTTCGAAAATCGATGAGGTTCGGAGAAGAAAACTCCTGGTGTTTCACCTTCCTCGACACGTGTCCATCGTTTAGTTTCCTCAACTGACACACGTTGCTTTAATGGTTTTTCGAAACCATCACCAGTTTTTACCTTTTACCGGTTGCGTCGGTTCCATACCTTCTATTTAAACCCATTCGCCCTCTCTTTCTTCCTTCTTCCTCTTCCTTCTTTTAAACTTTTCGTCGCCTTCTCAGTTTTTCAGTTTTCGAAGCTTTCTCCCGTCGTCTCCTTTCGTGATTTTATCTCTCAAGCATGGTAAGATTTATTGATGGCCTTCTGCTGTATTCTCCCTTTCTTGATTCGTGCTTCTTTGTCTTCTTTCTGACTTCTTTTGCTGTATTCAGGCTCCCAAAAAGAATGCTCCGGCCGGTGGTAAATTTCCTCGTAAGATGGTTGACCCTCAGCATCTTACTTGGGAAGAAAGGGCTGAGGTTTATGGCTTCAAAATAAACCTTTTTCCCTGTAAGAGCCTGGGTAGGGTTAATTTGTCCCCTGAGCTTATTTCCGCAAATGAGTATAATAATAAAAAGATAATCGTTTCCGGCGAGCAGCTCGGCGCCGGACTTCCCATTCATTTGTACAATCCTGCAAATCCCCAATTTTACGAGATTTATTCCCGGATTTCTCCTCCTTGTGGCGCAATGCAGTTAAATGGAAATTATATTCGATTTATTCGTGAGTGGGTGGCTCGTTCGGAGGGTAAGTCGTATTATTATGAGAAGCTTCCCGAAGATCCAGATCATCCTCAGAGCTTCTGGACTGCTGATAATTTTTTCAAGCACTATAGAGCAGAGAAGAATTTACTTAAGAAAAAGGCTCCTTGGAGTGTGAGCCTTGGCAAGGTGCCACATTCTGAACATGTTCTAGGCGATGTGGACCCCTATGGATCTAATTCGAACTCGCTTCTTCGTCATTTCTAGGGACGAAGTGTGGTTCTCGAAGCCCGTGCTCATCGAGGGCCCAGTTCTATTTGGTTTTATTGACAAGGAGGGCAAGACTGAACGAACGAGTTTCGCCGATGGGCATGATTTCCCTGTTGTCAATTTTTACAATATACACTTCTCCGAAGAGGAGAAAAAGAAGTCTCAGGAAAGGATCGCCGCCATTAAAGCGAAGGTATGATATGATTGTTTTCTCTTTAGACGTTTCCGTCAATCATTTTCTCATTGTAGCTTTCTCTTTCCTCAGAAAGAGGAGCAAGAGGGACAGAAGAAGCAACAAGATCAGGGGGAGGTTGTTGAACTGAAGAAAAGGAAAAGACCCTCGAAGCCTACTAACACTGGGAAGGGGGCAAGTGGTCAGGTGATAAACACAACGTGCCTCAGTTATGCAATGGGTATGAATACCTGCCTCTGTTTAGAACCTGACAAATTGACTACTTTTTAGCTTGAGGAGGTGATTTCTGGTAATGATGGTAGGATGGATTTCTCTCTGTGTGATCCTAATCGCGCGAGTGTTGCTGCTGGTGGTAAAAGAATTGTGAAGACTGTTGCCTCGAAGTTAGTGGGCTCGAGGAGGTATCCCACTAGGGCCGCCGGTAAAGTGACAATCGTGCCTTCGAATGTTTCTCTCGAGGATTTGGATGATGAAGAGACCGAGGAGGATGAGAGCATTCTTCCCTTGAAAAGGAATAAGAAAGGTCTTGCTTCGGTGGAACCTGCCAGCGATGTTGTTCCGATCAAAGAGCTCGTTGCCTCTGCTTCTGTTGATGCCACTGCTGCTGGTTTCGAGTCCGACCTTCACAAGTCTGGTATGAATTTGAACGAGTATGGTTCAAATGATCATTTGGTTGATGCTTCGCTGGTTGGCAATCTCAGCCTTCTTTGGGCGGCCCCTCGGTTCCTACTAGCTTCGTGCAGAGACCTTATTCGGAGCAGGAGGTTCAGAAGCTCGTGGAGCGGAGTTCCCTCCCTGGTCCTTATGCTGAAGATATTGCCAATCATCTGAAGGCGTATGCTAAGGATCCCCAGAATTATCAGCTCGACCCCTCTGTTGCCAAATTTATTTCTCAGGCCTTTTCTGGTTCCTGGGGTAGGAGTACACTTGCCTCGGCGTGGACTAAGCACCAAGCATTCATCGAAGCTGTAAGTGTGTCTCCACTGGTTTGTTATATGGTTTCGTTTGTTTACCTAATTGTATGATTTTATTGTTGTAGTATCATCATCATGGAATGTTTTTGCTGGAGTTATCTCGCGCTCAAGGGCTTGAGATTACTCGCCTTGATCAAGAAGTACTTTGTTTGCAGCAGGAGAATAGTGATCTTTCAAGAGATCTCGAAAAGAGTACAGGTGAGATAATGTTTGGTTGTCCAATTTCCTTCGGTATCTTTTTGTTGGAGCATTGTAATTGACGTTCTTTTGCTTTGCTCGGTATCAGGTGATGTGAGAGACTTGGGAAAGCAGCTTGAAAAAGTTGTCGGGGAACGAGACACCTTTTCCGAAAACCTTAAGACTCAAAGCGAACTGGTTTCTCAGCTGGATACATAGCTGAAGACTAAAGATAATGAGCTTGGGCTTTTATGAAATGCTCGCGAGGAATAGGATGGCGAGATCAAGCTTCTAAATGAGGAGGTTTTGAAACTGAATGAACATTTCGAGGGGGAGGATGATCGGAAAGCTTTGTTTAGCCGCATGCATGGTCGATATTTGTTTAGGGAATTCGGAATGCGGCCTTCTTTTTATCGCCTTGGTGTGGATGATCCTGATGCTTCACTAGATTCTGATAAAGGACTAGTTTTTATCCAAGATGTTCGGGACATAGTAGCGCAGCTGCGAGAGGAGAATACTGGGGTTGAGGAGTCTGAAGAAGTGGGTAGTGAAGATGTTGATACTGATGGTGATGAGAATGTGGGGGGAGAGGATGAATTGATGGGGGATTCTGGTAATAACCACCCAGAGGGCGAGGAGCAGAATAAAGGAGGTGATGGTAGGATGGAGAAGAAAGAAGGGAACCATGATGAAAATATTGGTACCAAATAGTCGACTAAAGAATCCTCGAAGGGTTCTATCGAAACTTCTGGTAGTGCTGGAAAGGGTGCCGAAGATGATGGTCAGGCTGGTAAAACTGGCATCGATGGTATCCCCGGAGTTGTTGATTCTGCTGCTAAGGATGTTGGCGAATATGTTAACCAAAGTTGTAATGAGTGGTCTCGTAGGTGCTCTCAAAGTGGATGATGCCGATGTGAAAGAGATTATATACTGCATAGAAGATGTTACATTCCTTCTGCTATCTTTGTGTCTTTCGTCTTTT
>JAJJMA010329565.1:0-16443 GCA_023529015.1 Papaver nudicaule
GCGAAGGGGATTCTGATCGTCTGCTTCGCGGCAACTGATCTGCTTTTTGGTGTGGTTACCGGTAAATTGTTAGCTACCATGAGCGAATTGAAATCCGTTACTCCAAAAAGGGTTGCGATGTTCGAAAGAGTTGTAGCGTTGGGTGGTACAAAACCAGCTATAGCTACACATTTGGAAGGTGTTTTACACTCGAATCCTGCATCAGATTTCACTGACGAAATTGTTAGAACAGAGACAAGTAAGACACAGAAGAAGAATTTGCTCAACATCTTGCTTCTGCTGCTATGTTTCTGTGTTTCTAGATCTATGAGTATGGGGTGTTGAATTAATAGCAGAGGAGTTCGGTGGATAAGAAATCAAAACCGCGGGAGAAAAGTAATGAGACCGTAGTAAAGTCGGTGGTCCCAATTGTGAATGTAGACAAAGGAAGACTTTGACTATAGAAACAAACGGGTCAATCACGACTGGGCCTACATTGTGCATACACCACTGGTAGATAATGGAGCTTGACCAAAGACTACGAGAAAAAGGAACATACGCGTATGCATTCTCTGGCATGACGACCGACACGGTCATATCTACGTTCTGGCTGCTATAGTGGTTTCAGACCCTAAATTCTTTCGTGCATAAACGCTCGAGTGGTTGTTGATTGAGAAACGGGCAGGGAAAGAAAATTTAATGGAGCCGGCAGGCTCGAGTGGTTCTTCAGTTTCAAATCTGCTTTCGTAGACAAGAAAGGAAGAACTTTTATATGAACAAATTTGGTTATTTGATTTCAGCCTTGTTCATCTCATAGAAAAATCTACCTTTTCAAAATTTTGTTGCGGTTGTAACTGTTTTGGACAAAGAAAGAAGGCTCGATTGGATGTATTGTAATAAGACTATTTTGTAATAAATTCTCAAACCCCCTTTTTTTCTAGAATTGAAAAGATATATTCTCAAACCCCTATCAAATAGAGGATAGTCGGCACGACTTTAAAAATTCAACCATGCCGACTGCTGAAGATTTTCTGTCGGAGTGAAGGACAAGGTTACAGTCGGCATGGTCTTTGTCAAAACCCATGCCGATTGTTAACAGTCGGTATAGATATTGAATAAGACTATGCCGATTGTTTATGGTTTTGACAAAACAAAAAAAATTGGACAATCAGTATGACATTGATAAAATGAGGAGATGTTATTTCTCACTCACCTGAATGTGCGCGGTTACAGGTTGGCGCTTGTTAAGATTTGATGATCCTAGATAGGAAGTTTCAATCAGATCCAATACATGTACTTCTGGCCTTCCAGTTCTTGGGTCCGCCGGGAAATCGCCAATTATAGCCACAACTCACACGATTCTTGGATCCAATACATGTACTCGCCAGTTCTTGGGTCCCCTCCCCCTTCGTCGGGGGGACCAGAAAACTGGGGGAGCAAAATCTATTGTTAGAAGATTTATGAGAAAATCTATTGTAGCAAATCTTATCAGATCTGAAAGTTCTGATGAAGTATGGAAGTCGATTTTAATGGTGGATAGTAATTTGATTCCTGGACTAAGAAAAATGATGGGTTTTATTCTCAAAAGTGATATTTGGCCTACATGCGGAAGTGGAAGTGTACAAGTGGCAGATTTCTTATTCTACAATTCTCTGATGAAATTAGGTAATTATGTTGGTGCTCAGCTATTTTTCTTCCTTACAAAATTAATTCTACTTCTTTCAAATTTATTCAATATGTCTGAAGAGGAGGCAAAACAAGGTTTAGATCAACTCATCAAGTTAATTAAGCAAAAGTGCAATATCAAAGATAATGGTTATAATCAGTATGTTAATTTTCTTATAAAATCTATTGAATGTATAAAAAATGGTGATGTTATGGAATTGGTGGCAAAAGTGTTTAAAGAGATAAAGAAGAAAGAAGTTGTCTGGGGCTCTAGCGAAGTGAATTTTGCTCTAAGGAAGTTATTCAAGAGAAAGGGTGTAATCTGGCTAATACAAAAGAGTTAAATACATATGTTCTTAGGTTTGCTAATCCTAGGGACTTTGCCAAAGCTGTTCTTATCATTCCAGCAGATGTTGAAGGTTTTTTTATTTCTTTTAGAGAGAAAACTGAAAATATGAGGTTTCAGGATTTAGATTTCAGCAGGTATGCTTTCTGGGTGAGGTTCAAATTGAGAATGGATTTAGCTAATAGAGTTTTTCTGGCTAGAAAGGTTGCATCTAAAGTGGGTGATTTGCTGAAGCTAATGGGTCCTAATACTAGAGGTGAATACATTGCTTTTGTGATCTTGAATGTTGAAGAAGCTTTGAGGAGAAGGATTAGGATTATTCTGGAGGATGGTAAACGGTATAATTGTGGCACGTATTTCATGAACTTGGCATCTGCTGTGCGCAAGGAATGTTATGAGGTTATTCATAAATAGGGAATCAAATGTAAGAAAGCTGCTGAGAGATACAACAATAATCTCCCTACAGTTTATTGTTATAGAGATGAGGTTACAGCTTTCTATAAACAGAAAATTGAAAATGAAAAAATGGGTAGGAGTGAAAAGATGTTGAAAGCTACTGTGTATGTTAGTTCTATTGATAAAGAATAAGTTATTGATCAGCCGAGAAAGAGGAGAAGAGCGATGTTGGTTGAGGAGGGTGAAGGAGTAACTGCCGTTAACTCTTGAGATGCTTCTCAACAATTGAAGGATGATGCTGTAGGCTCAAGTTCAAGTGTTAAGGGTAAATTTGTGGTAGTTGAATCTGAAAGTTCCAATGTAAAGCCAGGTGAGGTGGAAAGATTAATGGCTAAGAGGAACAAGCTAGTAGGATGGGCTTGGCTTCTTGAAGATTATATTATGAAAGGCACGAGTCATTATAAGGAAGTGGATAGTCTTTCGGGAGTTACTAGGGATGTGGGTGGTGATTGCGCAAAAGTTGCTGATAAAGGGAAAGCTATATACGTTGATAGGAAGAAGAGTGTATGGTATCTCGGAAGAATGGGTTGAAATTGATGATATGGCTGAGAATCTTATTCCACGTGAGGTGGCTGAAGATGCTTTACCAATGGTTGAAATGACTGGTGATGGTGAGATGAAGGACAATGATGTTGATGAGTCTGATCCTAGTACTGGGGCTGGAGTCTAGGTCAGTTTTCATATCCTAAGTTTTTATTTGAAATCCAACTTTTTATTTCATTGTCTTGTTGTTTTCTTTGGTGTGGTCTTGTGTTTCTGTTTAATTATTTGTGTCCTCAATCTGATTTATATCATGAAGTATTTATCGTGGAATGTTCAGGGTTGTAATGACCCTAAAACGGTCAACCATCTAAAGTTTTTGATATATAAACATAAGCCTGATGTTGTCTTTTTAACTGAAACCAAAATGAATTTCGAAAAAATGGAGATTACTGCCAAAAAATTAAATTTTAAAGACTTGATAATTTTTCCTTCTGTGGGAGTTAATGGAAAATCTGGAGGCATGCTTATTGCTTGGTTTAGTAATGTAGAAGTTAACCTGATAAACTTCAGTCATAATGTTGTAAACGTTGAAGTTAAAGTTAGTGGGTTTGTTTGCAAAGTTACTTGTATGTATGGTGCTTTAAACACACTGGGTAAACATAATTAGTAGGACTTCATCCAACAGAATAATGGGGGTGATGGAGTCCCTTGGATGATAGTGGGAGATTTGAACTTAATTTTACATGCTAGTGAAAAAGAAGGGGGTAATGAATATACTTCTAGTGTTGCTGGGTTCATTCAGGGAATCATTCAAAATTTAAGTCTTATTGATTTGAAATTTCTGGGTAGTGATCCTTTTATGTGGACTAATAGAAGAGAATGAGAGGATAATATTAGAGAAAAAATCGATAGAGCGCTTGTTAATTGCGAATGTGTTGATACATGTTTTATGATTCTGTTGCTTTTCATTTATCTAGAGTGGCCTCGGACCATACCCCGATATTGATAGACATATTTCATATTAAATCTAGGGAGAATAGACCATATAAATATTTTAGAGGTTGGCTTGAACATAAGGATTATAATGATTTTGTTACAAATGCTTAGAATTTTGTTACTATGAATCCTGATGAATGTGTGCATGATGTGCTTGATTGTCTTACTTCTGAGTTTAAAGTTTGGAATAAAGAGATTTTTAGGAACATCTTTAAGAATAAGGAATTGGCTTTAAATAAAATTAATAAGGAAAATAGTAAACCTGGTAATTTAGTGTCCAACAAGGTTTTGCAGGACTAGAAAATGAATTACACATGTGGAATAATATTGAGAACATTTATTGGAAAGAGAACAGTAGAGATAGATTCCTAAATGAGCATGCTAGGTGTACTAGGTACTTCCATCAAGTTGCCTCTTTTAGGAGAAGACATAATAATATCTCCACACTTAGAGAAGGTTCTGGTTTATGGTTTAGAAGGGAAAATTTTGCTTGATAATTTGCTCAAAAATCACTTTGCTAGTATCAGTTCTTCTGCTGGTGTTCAAATTGATCCTATTTTTGATCAAATTATTCCTTGTGTTATAGATGATATTGAAAATTGCAAACTTGTGAATATTCCTGATGCTAATGAAATTAAATCTGTGTTAAATGCTATGAATTCCTGGGGATCACCGGGTCCTGATGGATATCCTCCGGAATTTTTTCAAAATCACTAGGACCTTGTTGGTGATTTTGTGTGTAAATTTGTGACTGATTTCTTTGAGTATGGTAAATTTCCCGAAGGTATTAATGATTCTTTTATTCCGTTGATTCCAAAGACTAAAAATCCTATTTGTCCCGCTGATTTTAGGCCAATTAGTCTTAGCAATGCTTTATATAAGTTAGTTTCTAAAATCCTTGCAAATAGATTGAAAAACGTGCTTGACAAAATAATTTCGCCTTGTCAGTCAGCATTTATTCCAAAAAGACAGATTGTAGACAACATAGTTATAACACATGAAGTTTTGCATAGTATGAAACTAGTAGAGCTAAGAAAGGTTATTTTGCTCTTAAGTTAGACTTATCTAAAGCTTTCGATAGGATGGAATGGGATTTTGTTATTCATATGTTTAAGAAATTTGGATTTTGTAAAAAATGGTGTGATTTAATTTATGAATGCATTTCGACTGTCAAACCGACAGTTCTCCTTAATGGGATTCCTGGTATCCCATTTAATCCCACTAGGGGTCTCGGACAAGGAGACCCGTTATCGCCTTACTTATTCATTACTACTTTAGAAGGTTTATCTATATTATTCTTGCATGATGAGGGCAATAAGGAATTTTCTGGTATGAAGATCAATAAAAATTGCCCTGTTATTTCCCATTTACTATTTGCGGACGATTGTTTTGTGTTTTGTAAAGCTGATATCCCTGAAATTAGAAAGTTGTTAGATATATTAAATGTTTTTTGCAATTCTTCTGTTTAGGATATTAATTTTCATAAGTCCGGTGTTTACTTTAGTAAAAGAGTGCATAATAAGCATTATAAGTTAATAGCTAGAATGCTCAAGGTTAAGAGGATTTACAAAGATGATAGGTATCTGGGAACTCCTCTTTCCTTCAATAGAGCTAAATCTCTGAATTTTCAACCACTATTAGAAAAATCTTATAAGTATTTACAAGGGTGGAAAGCTAAGTTGATGTCCCAAGCGCGCAAAATTGTTCTTATAAATTCCACCTTGTCTGCTTACCCTAGTCACCAAATGCAGTGTTATGCTCTTCCAAAGAAAACTTTGGATGAATTTAATTGTATTCAGCGAGATTTTTGGTCGAATAAAGAATATCCTAAAAAGGCCATATCTACTAGGCCTTGAAATAGTATTTGCACACCAAAATGCATGGGATGTTTAGGAATAAGAAACCCACACAAAGTTAATCTTTCTCTGTTAACTAAACTAGCTTGGAGACTTCTTAATAATCCTACTGATCTCTGGGTCTTAATCCTTAAAGGAAGTACTTTCCTCATACACATGTGTTGCATAAACATAAAACATCACATACCTCATGAATTTGGGATACACATCTCCAAGTTTGAAGGTTAACTGCGGAGGAAACATGCTCTTTAGATGCGGATGATACGTGGAATTAAATATGACATGCTGAATGAATATAAATCTACTCATCTCCGAGTTTGAAGGTTAACTGCAGAGGAAACATGCTCCCTAGATTATCTGTAGAATGGAAATTCTATGCTAATCATGATACTATATTATTTTTGCGAAAAATGTAAATCTACGCTTCTCTGGTTCCAAGTGCTATCCGCAGAGAAGATATGTTGTTCTAACATGACGGAATATTATTTTTATCATGTTATTCTATGAACTTGGAAAGAAATTTTGCGTGGTGGGGGTTCCGATATGTTTATCTTGATTTAGTAACTCCTTCATTTCTCTGAACAGCGTAGTGAGAGTCTCCGCTACTAAATTTGTCAATTCCATCATTCGATCATAGATAGCTCCGATTTTGATTTCTGCTACACTGCTCTGCTGAGTCTCTCCGCCTAGTACTGATTTTATGTATCATTAGTGCCTTCTCTGTCGTTGCGCTGGTTTGCGGATCTCTGCTGATTCTGCCTTTGTTGACTTATCTGCTGCGCTGGAGCTCATTTTTCTGCTTTGCTGCTCGCTGATCATATCTGCAGATACCTGCTTTAGATTTTGATTGATGAAGACTGGTGTTATGGTGTGAGCTACTGGATTTTCACAAAGCTTAAGTAAACCAAAGTGGTTCCTACTTTATGGAACAACTCACACTGGCTTCTATCAAATTCTCCCAGCGGTTTCAGCGTAGCTTCGAACGCGCAGCTTGGATTTCCTAATTTTGTGATTTTCTCGGTGAAGTTTTGGGTGAATGATTCTCCAAGTGTTCCAATATCTGGCCGGGCTTGGTTCACAAGATAATGTTATGGATTAACAAATTTGTGTTCCTTTCCCATATGTGGACGACTGACACGCTAAGAAGAGAAAAAATGGACGCTGACCTGACGATTTTTGATTTTTTTTTTCTTTCTCCTTTTTTTTGCTTTCTTATTTTCTGTGATCTGTGGTTGAGCTTTCAGGAGTGTGTATATTTGAAAAGAGAACTCAGCACAACTTCTCTCACCGTGATCAGGCAGAAATCGGTCGGAAAAAGAAAAAAATGTGAAAACTTGAGGAATGAAAGCAATATATGAAAGCAGTAAATGTGTTGAAAGTAAGTTGTTGTAATATAAATGTGTTAAAATGTAAATGTGGACAAGTTCTTGCTTTCAAAAGATCTTGAAGGAAAACGATAAAGGTGTTGAAAGTAAAGAGGAATGTAAATGACTGAATGTAAAGAGTGTAGTATGTAAAGAACTGAAAGTAAAGATGCAGTATGTAAAGAACTGAAAGTAAAGATGAACCAGAAGAACTCGAAGAAAAGCGAAAGCAACCAAGAAAAAACGACTATTTCCCAATTGCTAGTCTCCTTGCTTACATGGATACTCCGCCGAGGGGGGTCCGCTGGCATAAGTTGCCTTACATCTTCTTGCGTTGGTTTCTAGTCCAAAGTATTGCGCTGGTCTTTAGGGTACATATGAAATATGACACCCACAACATTCACTGTCATTCTATAGACAATTTTTTTTATTAATGTAATTTTAATCAACAGTTTCAACATTGATCTGATGCATGCATGAGTGTTGTGATAGTCGAGAAAAATCTTTTTACGATTCATCTAGTTCTTACACGTATCCTCACAAACGAGATATTAGCTGGAAGAGAAAAGTCAACCATCTACTCTAGTTACTTCGATTTTCAAAAATAAGTTAATTCAAATTTTAATATCTATTCACATTATTGTTATGACCAATGGCCACCGTGAACCATCTTCAATCATATCTAGTATAAAAATTTATTGAAATTACAATATTCACTCAATTTCCTTTACTTAGACGTGTGGACGTCCTCAGCTATAATCCATGGACTCTGCTCTAGAGTAATCCTTTAGATTCACCCAATTTCGTACATGTTATTTGCAAGAAAACCATTGCACTGGAAAATGTATTGAAGCTATCTCATGTATCTTGTAACTTAGTATGGTGGGAACACATGCCAACATAACTCATGGTTATGTAGACAAGAGTACAATCTCAATCGCTATTAGTATCTCTATTAAAGTAGCCGACTATTTCGAAAGATAGAATAAGTAGAATAGAAGAAATTCCATAAATGTCACAACTCCTACAAACCTTTTGTCGATGAAGAATATTTGATGTCTTCTTTGTAATTGCAGTCTTCGTCTTCAAGGACTCTACTACTTTGTCTATATCCCAATTCTGAAACTCTAGTAGGCTAAATCAAGAATTGTGTTTTGACACCTAAAACTCACAACTAGCTTGACATACCAACGCTAGTGGGTTTGACCGGATAATGCCCTAACAGATTCTTGGAATGAAAATCTTATAGATAACTTTATAGCTAGAAAAATTTAATCTATTCATGTTTGCAATCAGGGTCAGGACAAAATTAGATGGTTAGGATGTAGGAATGGTGAATTTACCACAAACTCGGCATATTCCTTTCTAATCCGACTAATCAACCTTATGTTAAAATCTGAAATAGATTATGACATGTTAAAACTATTCCTAGGGTTAAATTGTTTTTGTGGAAGATGGTTGCTGATATTCTTCCTTTAAAATCCAAATTGAATGGGATAGTTAATAGAATTGAGCCTTATTGTGTCTTGTGTAATGCCAGTGAAAGAGAAACTGCATCTCATTTGTTTATAAATTGTGATTTCACAAGAGCTGTGTGGTTTGCTTTAAATGTTACTTGTCCCCCTTTGTGTATTGATTTTTTTGAATGGTTTTAATCATGGTTTGATCAACTATGGGAAATCAAATTGAAATCTTTAGTATTATCTGTTGGCAAGTCTAGAAATGTAGAAATGCAGTTGTTTTTGATAAATGTAAACCAAACCTTTAGATCTTCTTAAGTCTACTAGGGTACGACCCGTGCCGTGGGCACGGGCTTGAAAATGTTTTGTTTTTTTTTATTTGGCGGAAAACATTGCCACATTAATTGTAGATTTTGCGCCGGTAGAAAATATTTGTCATTTTTATGTTCACAAATGAAAGTGCCCAATTTATTCTCTCTAATTAGCCCAATTTATTCTCCCCTAACAATAATTAGGGGGCTCGAATCACCAAGGATTGGCAATTCTTGATGTCTAAAAATCAAAGTTCCTAATACCGTGTTGATCACCGGAGTTAAGCCTAGATAATCACGATACATAGACCAATACCCGTAATAATGATAAACCAAAATCTCAAGTGCATTTTCTGATTTAGGGTTGCAATGAAATAACACATTGTCGTGAATTTAAAATCTGAACGATGTGGAGATTCTCAGAATGCTAAATCTTCAATATTTTGCGAGATTCTCAGAATGCTAAGTCTTCAATATTTTGCTCCATCAAAGAACTTTTATTGATAACCCAAGCGATTCACCCAAAAACAATATGAATCATTCGAAAAGAAGAGCACAAACATTACAATAAAGGCTCAGAATTAGCCAACAAAAATAAGGTAAGCTTACACACAAATTTATTAAGAAATTGTTGGTTACACCACTAAACAAATATTATCCCTCTTCGCCTAAGCATTTGCAGAAATAGTAACTCAATGAAAGACCCATTACCCTGTGCTGGTATGTTTACTTCCATATTTGCCTAACCTGCAAATTTTACAAAGTGCAGCAATGAGTTTTGATTTAAATAACACTGGCTTCACAATTTTTAAGTTCAAAATTAAACAATCACATCACATTATATTATCCATACTCTCGAGGTCACTCTAAAAGCTAATACAATGACTATAGTTCGCCAAAGATCCCTAACATATACCTAATACAACTGTAGTGGGACTAATAAACGGCCCATCAGAAGCTCTACAAACAAACCCAGCTTCTACCTGGATCAACACAACATCAGAAGTTGCAAATTCCAATTAAAGACGGCACGGATTTGTTACATTGATGGACCTCTATTGAATTGGTTGAATATAACACATCCTCCATTTTCCAAAGCGAAACTAATGCTAGATATATCTCCATCGATATGCCTCCATGCCGATAGAGAAGTCTCTAGTATTGTCTAAGGAAACACACTCATAGTTAACCAATTTATTCCTAAGGTTTCGCATCAAAATGTCTTTTGGTGCCTATTGTAGAGTAAGCTGGTGGGTTTATATAATTCTGTAGAATATGTAACTTGTACAACAGATTTAACATCACGACAAAGTTAGATCAACGTTAGCCGAAAAGTTAGACTGAAGAAGACACAGCCTAATAACGAAACCAACATTATTAGGGGTATGTAATCAAATTTGATGGAGAAAAATACATTTGGATCTAAGTCGAGAAAGAAAGGACTGTGGGTGTTGTAAATAGGAACGGGATAATGAAACCAAAATGACAATCTCAAAATTATTATTTCAGTTACATTCAAATTAAATTGGGCAACACTACTCAACTAATTCCACCTTTGAGATTTACTTGCAAAGGAGATGGGCATAGTCCCTCCTTTTCGATTATAATAGAAAACATGGAATTGTTTGCGTTTCTAATATGAAAATCAAGACATGTGATTTTTTTTTATTTTGCGCTTGTAAGCTATTGTACATAGATGATAAGTGAAACTGTTTTGAACTAATAAAAGTTATTAATTAACTTGCAAAGAAAAAAAAACGGTCGCGTCATAAGGTTCTCCCTACCAGTCCACTCTAGTTATGAGAGTTGCCTACTTTGGAAAGCTATTTGGGATTTTTTCCTCGGAGTGTAATCACAGGGGATGCATATAAAAGATTGCCCAATGAATTAATTTTCAGAAAACGTTATTATTCATAACATATATATATATATAGAGAGAGGTACCTTTTGGCTGTGTGATAATATAATGCTCGCTTATTTCAAAGCAGGCTCTACTCCAGGCTTTTCAGCTATATTAAGTGATGAATCCTGCTATACAAAATATCCCCAGGGCACTCAACATCTATCGATATATCTACGCGGTTTGGTGACAGGCAACCAAGCCGGCCGTGAAAAAATAAGGATAATTCACAGAGAGGTAGCTGGCCCACTTCGTTTTGGTCATCAACGTTCTGGTATTCAAACACCAGCCAGCTACACCTCGAAAACGCCAAGTTCTTTTTAGGAGGGGAACATCAGGCTCTTCGCTAATCCTGCTATACAAAAATGCAAGTAAGTGAATCAATCAGAGACAGATAACACACTGGTATGTGGACTGCACATTTCTGACAGATGCCGGCCGAGAAACTCAATAATTCCTGAACTATTCCAGCATATAATTTGCAATGTGAGAAAACTACTGTGAGGAACAGATAACAGGGGAATGAGTTTATACTTTATAGTTCCCAAAAGTTTACCATAAATCTACAAAATTATCCATTGTAAATCAAAATTAGTGCTAAGAAAATGCGACATAATGGAGAAAAACAAAAACAAATCAAAGTGCACAAATGACTCAAAAAATTTGGGCGTGAGCCACCTATGAATCCATTGGTGCATAACAATAAATCAAAGGGAAGAAATTACATTGATTTTCTCAACCAACCAAAATAATTGTAAATCTTATCTGGGATAATAGAGTTGGGCAATGGGTAAGCATCGTGAAACGTATTTTGAGTACTAAAGGGATTAAGGTCTGAAATACGCGTTTCATTGACAACAAAAAAAATGGCTTCATATAAAATGAGAAGAATAGCTTGCGGATGAATGCGCGGTGAAACATACATCGCTAGATAAATAATGGAGCGCACAGCAGCAGTAGTATTGATGTTTCACAGAGAAACGATTAATGGTTACCAGCCCCAGTATATATATAACTATGGACTTGATGAAAGAATACCTCATTAAAAAGAATAAAGTACAATGAACTAAATCTACAAAAAAATTGTATGCTGTGGTATTTGAGTTGCATTCAGTGAAATACCAATTCCACCGGTGATTTTCGTCAAAGGAACTTATATATTGAAGTATGACATGTCGGGGAAAACAGATGACTACCAATTCTCTTCAACAGGCTTAACCTCAAATTTTCTTTGACAGTGCTCTGAAAACATGCTCCTCTGTGTGCATATCAACAAATTATTATTAGCTTAATGTAAAATAGATAAGGTGCAAAAAAAGAAGGTAAGAAAGGCAAGTTAAACTTCCACGAAACATCAAAGCCCACCACTGTGTTCAATACGAAATCATTTGATGTGCATTCAATAAATACATTCTTAGTTCGTATAGTTGCAGCGGATCGTGCACTATCAATAATTGGAGGCACGCATAGAACCATATTGTATAAAGAAAGTTACTTTTGATGAACCAAAAATATAAAAAGGAAATCTACAGTATTATGGATTCTATACCAAATGGTGTGTGTACCTGAAGCAGCTCTTAAACAAAGATAATTCAATGGGGTTTAAAAGATCCCAGTTCGTGATACTGAAGCATGGCCGCATGTGAAATACGATGATGTATTGTACTCACTTCAAGTCATCACGGATTTGGGACAACTAATATATGTACGTATAGATGACACCTACTTGATCTGACAAACCTGTTTCATGGCTTCCTCATAGCTTCCATGGTTAAATCAGCCATGGTTAAATCAGTTGGTTGCTTCTCTGCTGATGGATGCTCTTGTAGCTCCTGTAACTGCAACTGTCTATGTGATATTAGAACTATGATAAACACATCAAAACAAAAGGTAAAATACAAAAGTTTGTTAATTCTAGAAACTCTAGAGAATATGCAATCTCAAACAACTAAAGCAAATTGCTTTTGATAGTACTTCTTCTGACTCTAATTACGGCGGTGGGTCTTTTCTCTTCTTCAGAAGTGCATTTCATTCTTAAATTTCTGTTTATATGGACTGCCTTAAACTTCAACAAAATAAATAATAAATTAATAAGGAAAACACAGAAATGCACCTTCTTTATGAACAATTCCCCAAGCTTTGCCATGTTTACTGTCCTGCAATACAAAATCAACCCAAAAATTGTAAGACAATGAGTTAGAGAAGGCGAAGGTTTTGGTCACATTAAAAAAATGTGCGGTTTGGGACCTTAGATTGATCTTGGTATTTTTATAGGAAGCACCAGACCAATGGGTTTTAGCCATTTGATATCTGACTCCCAAGCAAGGAAGAAAATGAGCTGACACTGGTGCTTCTCCTCCTCCAGTATGTTTGAAGATGCCTAGGGTTTTATCTGTTGATGTTCTGTAACCTAGCATGTTCTTTCTGCAGAATCTGTAAAAGAAACAAAAGGGTTTAGCAAATGTCAATAAATTGCAGAAAAACCAAAATAAAATCAGCTGTTTGGTACACTTGTTAATTTGCAGAGTTAACATCATAAAACAACACCGAAATCAAATCGCTACGAAATAGCCATTTCAGTTTCAAATGAATACTTATCCCTAATTTTGACTACTCGTATTAAAACCTAAACCGGGGTAAAAGATTGGAGAAACCACCATTCGATTTGATACCTTTCCCACAATAGAAGAAACCAACCATTAGAAAGACACCTAAAACTGATGAATCTAATCATCATCTAAAAATGATGAATCTGAATAATCCAGTGAAATAAGCTATGGGCTTTACTTAGTTTCTGTTTTTGTTGATGCTTTATTTGAGCTCATACATGAAGCTGCATGTTTTGAAGAAAGAAGACGATGCAGAAAAAACAAAAAAGATACGGAGTATCTTCTGTACCATAATCAGAAACCCTCACAAAAATTGATAACCCTAGAGATGAAATCGATCTCAAATCGAAGAACCCAAACCTTCTAGGCAATCAAAATTCAACCATTTGGAGATAAAAAAAGGAAAAATTTACCTTTGCAACCATGAGAGTAGAAAGACAAATTGAAATGTCCAAATAATCTAATGAATGTGTAGCAATAAAATTTAATCTATACCTCTGGATATTTGAGCTATTTAATGTACACACAATTTCCCTTTTAATCTTTCTCATGATCCGCAAGTAAATCCATTTCAACTGTCTTATGTGTTTCAATAGGGTTGGGTTTTCTTTCCTTAGATTCATTCCATTGATCGCCAAGATCTCCACCAAGCACACCAGGAATTTTGATTATGATTACTAAATGGATTAGGGTTCTGAAACGGCTTCCAATAAATGAGTCTTAAAGATGAGGGGAGTGTAACGCCTAGTGGGAGTAGGAGAGGAGTGTCAAACGGCAGAGGAGGTAAATGAAGTGGATCAATCTCATCCACTCTTTGTCCCCCCGAAATACGGATGCCGTCCAAGCTCAAAAACACCATTCGCTCTTATAATATAGATTGGGAGAAATTTATAGGAATGGGGTATTGAGGTTCACTCTAATAAAAAGCAACATGTTTCTAGAAATGTTTCGACCAGTCGTAATACAGGGGATTGTATGAACACCGTTATAAATGGATTTCATGTGGATGCTGCTTTTAATAAGCAAAATGGAGATTATGGTCTTGGTATTTTATTGTTGAAGAATAATGTTATAACTGACATTAGAGTTTTATCAGGTATCACAACAAGTGCAGAATGTGCAGAAGCTCTCGGAATTAAAGCAACAGTAGAATGGGCTTCTAGTATTCAGGAGGAGGAAATCATCATTCAAAATAATTGCAAAGGTGTGATTAATTTTTTGAAAGGAGATCCGTCTAATTGCTCATGGAGAGCAAGATCTATTCTGAAAGAAGTTAGAAATTTTTTGGCAGTTAACAAATGTAATATAATTTATGTTCCTAGGTTTCTAAATGTTAGGGCTGATAAGCTTTCAAGATGGTCAAGGGATAAACATCCGTTTTTTTTTTAGTAATCCCGATCTTTATGTATTGAAATGTAATCTCATATATGGGATTTGTAAAGGGAAAGATCTCTCGCTATATAACGCTTGTTAGTGTTTAATATAGTGCTTGTTTATTAAAAAAAGAATTCCATGTAGATAGCCTACACTCGGCATCGCCCTCATCCTTAAGCTATGCCGATTGTTGATGATTTAGGAATGCTAAAAAGAAACACAAAAATATTGATTACAGGCATGGTCTTAAGAGTAAGGGCTATGGGGGTTTCAAAATGAAAGAGTGACTCTTTCAAAACGAAAGAGTGTGAGCAAATGGGCAAATTTGCTTCCACTATGGGTAGAGAATGGGCCACTTTCATCCACTTTTTCCCCAAAGTCTATCATGTACTCTTTCATATGAAAGAGTGGGTGAAAGTCTACTCTAAGCGGCTAAAGATTAGCCGCTCCAAAAAAAAAACCAAAAACGGAAAAAGTTTGGCCATTTGTAGTATAATTAATAGAGTAGGCCCCTTATCAGGAGTAACCGTTTTTAATAAAGTAGGCCCTGATAGGAAGAAGAGCCGTTTTGCATTTGTTTTTTGTGAAAAACCGATAGGAACGGCTAAACATTAGCCGTTCCATAAAAAAAACAAATAAAAAAAAATGTAGCGGCTAAACTTGAGCCGTTTTTGTAACTTTTTTTCTTCAAGCATCAAAACATTTGCCGCTTAGACTCTTATTTTTTTCCCCCCATGGTCAGTTTTACACACTTTCGGTTAGTCTCTCTTTCAAAATGAAAGTGATAGAGTGCAAAAGCACTCTACCCATAGCCCTTGCTCTAAGGTTGAATACCATACCGATTGTAAACCATTGACACAGTATTCCTCTATGAGATCAGGATGAGTATTCCTCTATGAGATCAGGTTGACTGTGATCTGCAAATAAAAATTACACCTATTCTTAAAATGAGTGTAAATTTATATTCGATTCAAAGCTAACGGTTGACATGGTCTTACAGATAAAACCCATGCCAACAACAAAAAGGGCAACTTAACCCTTTTCTTTATCAAGTACTAGTTAGCCAGCACACGCTTTGCGTGAGCTTTTTAATTTTCTTGCTAACTCTGCAAACTCAACTCCTAGGTAGCTTTGAGAGTGTATTGTTGAGAAGATTCTAGAGATTTAGTTACATTTATGAATAAATTATCATTATACCCTCGTCAATTTATATAGAATGTGCATTTATTTTATAAGAATAAGGATAAAATAGTCCAAAAATTTTTACAGCTTCAATAAGGGGTGTTCCCTTTATATAATAGATAGATAGATAGATAGATAGATATAGAATAGATTTTTTTTTGGATATCCTTTAACAAATTAGCGTAGGTAGATTAAGTTAAACAGTCATAATTAAAAAGGGGCAGCCCACAATCGAGCCTTCCAATGAAATTGGGGCAACTTTTCTTGGAATCTATCCGGGGCAACCATGAGAGGGGATGCTCTAATCCTTTAGTATTACCACGTTTGCAACAAGACACGAGGAATATTTCATGTAACAAAAAGAAAGGAAAAACAAGACACGAGGAATATTTCACGTTTGCAACAAGACACGTTTGCATAGGTTAAGTGGTTGGTCTTCAAAGTCACTAACTCAAGCTGCAA
>JAJJMA010329580.1:0-20380 GCA_023529015.1 Papaver nudicaule
TGTTTCTTCCCAGTTTGTGTATACTACGGCAATTGAGTGAATACGTTCCCTGCAAGTATCACTGCCATCACCGGGCATGTAATGTTTGTCCTCCAGATGTCTAGCCAATGAAGTTTTTGCAAACCCCCTATTCTTGATGCCATTAGAGCAATCATCATAACCACGTAGCGGACAGTCCACCATGTTTCCATGGTGTTGAGATGAAACTATGTTCTGTATTTGACTGGATGAAGAGCATGGGATATGACGGGTATGATTTTGGCTATAAGAAGATAGTGGACTTTGATTCTGATTGAATCTGGATCGTGTTCTAGGCATAGTGGATTAATGTGAGACATGAAACCACAGTAACCGCTTTCTTGATAAAATAACCGTCACCTGAGGATGGTAAATCGAAGGAGAAAGTGGCTAATAGTGGTATCAATGTGTAAGGGAGAACAAGAAGAGTGAGTATGTAAAAGTGTTTTGAGAATTCAGGGCGTGAATCAAGAAAAAAAAGGAGAATTTCAGTCTTCTCCCTTAATCCTCAAAAATCGCCCAAAAATCGCCAATGCACTCTTCTCCCTTATTATAATTATATTTATTTATTATTATTTTATTTTTTTTAGCTTCTTACAGGTTTGATAGAGATATCGAGGCAAGGTTGAAAGAATTTTTCAAGTCTTTAGAAACTGAAAAATATCCCGATAATCGGAAGAGAATGGTGGAAACCGTTTCTATTAGGTGTGGTCATCCCCCCTATTTTTCAGATCTTCCTGTTAACTATAGCTTTGCAGATCCTGGTACTAATGTCAGGGTCTGATCATAGTTTTGAGCAAGGCTCTATTGCAGGACATGTTTTAAGAAAAAGAAAATCTGTTTCTGAGGATGCTCTGATGCATCATTTGAACTTTTGGGATTCCCTTTCCTTTCAAAAGCCAGTACCTGATATTCTCAAATATAAGATTAATGAATCATTGAAGACGATGTCTATTGAGGAATTAGCATTAAATGTTTCCGTGTCATTTTCTGAGGTAAGAATTTTATCCCTTAGTTCGTTAATATACTTTTTATATTTTCATTTTTATTATCATTTTTTTAATTATTTTTTTTATACATATTATTTTTTTTTAATTGAGTATTGGTCCAATTTTAATGTTATCTTGTTATATCAATATTGCTAAAACAATATTATCAATGGTGATGCAAATTCTGAGCTAGTATCAAGAAAAGATGAACAAATTTCTCTTTTGAAAGCTGAAATCAAGGTTCTCAAAGAGCATAAATCTCATCTTGAGAAGGATCTTCTTGCAGCAAAGACAAAATTCAACTTCTTCTTTCACATTTTTCTTAGAAATTAATATCAATTTTTGCTCTTAATCATGAGCTTTTTATTTTGTGTAATAGATGCATGTTAGACATGATCATGATTATAAATCATAATGACTTAAAAGAAATTTTTTGTATGTGTGCTCTCTCAGAGCTTTTCATATAATAATTGTTAGCTCTCTTCGGGCTATACAAAATTTCTATATTTCTAATATTTGTCTATGCTTTATGTGATTTGAGTGACCGAAGCTTTTAAGTGATAAATCTGTCGAATCACTTCAATTTCATGTATTCCGTTTCTTCCCAGAATTATATCGTGTGATGATCCACAATCTAAGATAATGAATGTGACCCACGTTCTAATTTGGCCTGCTCTGATAGGTAATGTTATTTCCCCTAAAGGATGAATTCTTGATCCATCGATGTTCATAATCTGCAAACTTTTCGTCTTGAAATTGTTATTTGTACACAAATCCATTCTTCTGGCTTCTTCTGAAAAGATAATGTTGTGGATTGACCTCTGATCGACTAATACTCTTATGCAATGACATTCATCAATAATTATCTACATTTCTATTGAATCTAGGTCTGGCTTTGTCCAATCTGTCATCCAGTCAATCTGATTCTGTGATTCGTCTGTATGCACCCTTTGAATTTGTTCCTGATCTTCTGTCTTTTTGTACTTTGTATTTTCTTCTGTTGATAAAATGAAATCTCCCAGATGCCCTTCTTTTATTCTGTTATTAATGTATTATCTTAAACTTCTGCAAAAATTTGTTTCATGTCCATTTTCTTCATGATGTTCACAATATTGCTCTGATACGCTATATTTCTTCCACTATCTCTGTTTGAGGTAGAACGGTTCCTCCTTCATGTATCATAAGATAATTTCTGGTGTTGTATTTATCTTTATAAATTTCCCTTTTTCTTTTATCCAATTCTTATTGGTGCTCTTTTTTGATGGATGAGCTTTATCTTTATTTGAGTAATTTCTCCTATTTTCATTATCCTTGGAAAGTGTTGCTGCAGCTTTGAACCTTTATAAATAACTTGCAAGAGATTCCCCTTTCTCTTGTTGTATATCGATCAGTCCATGAAGAATATCTCCCGTCTTCTTTCTTTGTTGATGTCCTTGATCTCTGTAGTTTGAATAACTGACAATTGCTAACATTTTCGTGAAATATCTTTCATAATCTTCTATTAATTGGGGAGTCTGGGATGTTATTGGGTTGCTTCCTTTGTCTTCGTGAAAACTGTTTCTGCTATCTCCAAGGGATGTTGTTAATTTCAAAGAAGATTTTAATCCTTCTTTCAACACTTCAAGAATTATGTTTGATTCTTCAGGTACTGTATTGTTTTGCCTCTGCTGCAGCATCCATGTTTGCCCTTCATTTCGTTCTTCCGTAAGCCGAGCTTTATCGATTTCTCTATGTGTCTTGAGTTTTTCCAACTCTTCATTCTGCACCTTGAGCTCTTCTTTTAGAGGTTTATACCTTGATGCTTGCTTTTTCAAAATGACAGGAGCTGTTGGCAAAGCTTTGTCGTTTTCCATTAATTGTTGTGTTATTGGTTCTTTCTTCGCACTACCTTGTGGCGCTATATCAGGTCTTGTAGGTGTCCATGTTGGCATTCCTAGAGTGTGCACTGTTGTTGTATTCTGACTATTAGATGCTTCTCCTTGCTTTGTAGTAGTCCGTTGTGGAGATGATATCCCTGATCTTGTTTGTACGCGTTTTGGAGCCATATTTCTTATGAACTTCACCAATTAAAAATCAAATCATTAGCAAACTTAATGATTTATATATTTGAAATTAGTAAAAAGAAATCTAGATTTTTTGTTAGTAAAAATAAGTATATTTGAGTTTAATTCAACAAATTCTTAATATTCTTCATTTATCCTTGCATATCTCTGATTCTACTTTTGTTCGCTCCTCATTTTGTCATTGAGATTAATATCAGACCTGAAAAATAATACTTGTATCTGAAATTTAGATTTGAAAAAATTAGATCATGGATATGAAAATAATCTTTCTAGAATTTTCTGTTAATTAAACATTGGTAAATTTGTCGTACCTACTAAAAAATCCGGATGAAATATATAAGAAAATGAACATTAATCATCCGATGCTAACATAATATATTCCGCTAATAATGAAACAATCGCTTTCCTCAATATGTTCGATGGAAGATCTCCTAACAATTATTATGGTGAGATTTGGATTTTCTAGATCTAAAGATCAATTCGGTGAAATATCTAACGGTTATAAATATTATCATAGTTTAACACCTATCTACTGGATCAAAACTTCCTATGAGTATATCTATTTTCCTCTAACAGAGTCTGCATGCTGTTTTTCATTTACTAACTCTACATATCTAGGTTTTTTTATAATAAAAGTTGAATATATTTCTCTATTTTTTTTCTAAACGTAACTGAATTCTAAAGAGTACGATTTAAATCTGGACCTATGTGATATTTGACTATAGAAAACTTTGAATCATGTAACATATTTCATAATTTAAACATGCAGAAATAGAGTTTATGCATTTTGAAAACGTAGTAATTAAATTTAATCGATGCTTAGATGAAAATAATCTTTTAATTTAATAGAAACTTCCCTGAGCGTAATTTCTTTTAGATCTGTTAACTTTTTCGGTTTGATCACGTCTTTGAATCTTCATATTCATTATTTCTTTATCTTTCTCATTTCAGTCATCAGTTTTTTCTCATGAAAACATTAAAAATATTAGATCAATCTTCCAATTGTTAGTATTTGACTACATATACTTCTACTCTATCATCTAAAAACGTTTATTTACTCAAATTTCTAATTAAACATTAAAATTTTTAGATCTGTAATTTTAGGTTTTAAAATTTCATTTTACCGCCAAAATGTTTCGATCATCAAATTCTTTGAAAATGTAATGAAATTCATTGAAAACAGTTTTAAATCTTTCAAATCTGAATGATACACCATTGTTGTTGCTATGTGTAACTGTCCAGATTGAAAACCGCTGTGGAAATGTTGATGCCGTAGTCTTCGTTTCTTTCTCCTCTTCTTCTGATATGATGAGTAAATGATACAATATCACAACCAAAATGAGGTGGGAAATGGACATGTCCACTTCTCCCCAAGCCCATAGTGTTTCACTTACTTTCATTTCTTCCTTACATGTATAAAAGAAAAGGCTAACGTCGATGCCCCACTTCTCCTTCATTCTCTTTTCATTTTTTTTTTAACAAAATAAAATTTTATTAATCATCATCAACTGAAAGAAGCTTACAAGAATTGGATGGAAGCCTAGCAACAAGTTGAGCTCCAATCCCTTTTTGCACGACAACCCCAATCCTATGAAAAAGAAAATCCCCAACTACGACGTTCCCATCATGGCTAGCCATATAGTTGCGCAATCTCTTCAGAAACTCCACCGTGTCACTGCCCAGCTCCCCCAAGGTAGAGAAAGCAAGCACACCAAGACCAAAGCCCTGAGCGGTACACTTCTCTAGATATTTGTCCTTTTTGCGAATGGCAGCATCATCAATTGCCTTGCCCGGAACAAAAGCACGCACCCTAACGTCTGTAAAAGGTGAAACGACTGTGATATCCATACACACATCATGTCCATTATCCCAGTTATACACCAATACATCTGCAGGTCTCAAAGCTAAACTGGTATCTTAGATGAACCCCAAATCAACCTCTTTCCTAGCTGGGACACCCGCACGATAACAAATATCAGCAAAGGTATCACGAACCATGTCATGTATATACTTGAGATCAATACCACTCGAGCAATGCAAGGCATGGTCCCCAAAAATATCCATCTCTCTACCACAACTGGTGCAACTGTCTCCTTCCTCGAAAAGAGGAATCCCAAGCCTATAATGCAAGATAGCTCTGAATTGTCGAGACCCAAGTTTTTGATTGAGCCCTTCAATCGGAATAGCCAACAAATAGTCTTGTGCGTGCTTAATCGTGTTACTCTGCCACAAGGCTGAATCTCGCTCAGTCATAACAAACCGGTTGGGCAAATCATTCTTCACTGCATCGAAATATTTGATTGCCAAAGAGCTCATGGAATGGGGGGCAATATCATCAATGCACATTGAAGAATTCTTAATACCACATACCTGCTTGTAAGAGACAAAGGCACGCTCAATGCTGAGACTCAAACCAGACATTCCAGAATGCCTCAAAATGTTCTCCTGCTGAGATCTAGTCTGAAAGCATGACGCTAAATAGCAATACTGCATAGTGTCCTACATGGTATACACCCCTGGTCCACCATATTTGATGGGGAGCGTAGCAAGCCTATGATGCTGCAAACCAAAACCCGGCCCATCCCCTGTGATAAGATGCTGAAGAAATTGTTTGAGATGATCATCGAAAGCCACATGCGCTTCATCTAAATACTCAGGTCTAGTTGTTCGCATAGCAAAGTATAACCTCGAGACACCCGAACAATTCCTCAACAGTAACAACTCACCCTGTGGATCTTTAAGTTTCTGAATAGCATCAATCAGTGCATTGGTCTTACGAACCCTGTTAACCGCCATATTTCTGCAGAATTGGGGTTCAGGCTAACAGGTCCTCCCAAAAGCTTAATACCCTCAGTAGGTCGGCATATATTAGATGGAAAAACCCCTTCTACTAACCCTCTGCAATCAACCGAAGGCCAGAAAAGTTCGGTCTTGGAAACATTAAGGTGCAACCCCAGAGATACACCCTCCTGCCGAATAATTTCCAAGGCTTTGGCTACCACCAGTGTGTCACCGACTAGGGTCCCGTCGTCTAAATACCATGCTTACAGATCCAAAGGGCACGGCTCTGCAATTCTGTGGATCAAGGGGGTGTAGAGTTAAAGCAAATAACATGGGTCCGAGAGGGTCCCCCTGTTGTACTCCCTGTGCTGACAAAAAATTCTTGTCCATATAATACAGTCTAGCAGGAGCCGCGTAACAATATTCTACCCACCTAGAGATACAAGGGCAATGTTTCCTTACCTCTTTAATCATTGTGGATCTGCTTACAAGGTTAAAGGCATTGGAGAAATCCACAAGAAGCATCGAAGTAGATGTAGAATCATTCTTCGTCTCAAGAAGTCTCTTAACAGCATGAAGAATTGCCTCTCCACCATAGGGCACCCCCACACCAAACTGGTAGTCACTAAGGTAGCTCTCCATTGCTTTACCAGCATGAGAAGCAGCAACTTTGGAAACTAGACGTCTCCAAATAGTGCCTACCGCAATAGGACGTATGCCACCTCCTGGCTTGAGTAAGGGAGCGAGAGGAGCTGAAGCCACAAACTCCCCCAAAACCGAAGGGCAACCACCTGCAAGCCATATATTCACCAACTCAGTAATTGAATTGATGAGCTCATCTGACACAGCTGCAGCGGATCCACTCAAGGCATCGATCAAGTGTTGGGCCGGGTTTTTTTTTCCTGTTTTTTTTTTTCCTTTTTTTTTTTTTTCTTTTTTCCCTCGAGAGAGAGAGAGAAACAAATAACTTACCTCTCCCCCACACTTGAACTCGACATTGTCCTCAATGTGAATTGACTCGTCCAATGGAATTTAAGTAGGGTAGAAATCCGGTGGGTTGACTCCCACAAAGCGAAATCGAATGGGTTGACTCCCATTAAGCACAACCTTTGTATCTCTGCAACAATAACAAACAAAACGACAAAAAAAAAAAGAACAAAAATTCACCAAAATACAACATACAACATGCAATTGTGTTTAGTCCTCATAAACCGGATCCTCGAGGTGAACAGTTTCCACCTCGGCACTTATAAGCTCTAAATATGGTTTAACTCTTTGCTCATTCACCTTAAAGGCATTATCAGTTTCTCGATTCTCAAGTTCTAGTGCTCCATGAGAGAACACTTCCTTAACATAATATGGGCCTGTCCAACGAGATCTTAGCTTACCAGGAAATAAATGCAATCTAGAATTATACAAGAGAACTTTTTCCCCTACTTCAAATGACTTACGACTAATCGAGTTGTCGTAAAATTTCTTAGTTTTCTCTTTGTAAAGCTTATCATTTTCATATGCATCATTCCTAAGTTCTTCCAACTCATTGAGTTGAAGCTTACGGTGATTCCCCGCTATAGACAAGTCACAATTAAAGGCCTTAATCGCCCAATAGGCCTTATGTTCTAACTCAACTGGTAAATGGCAAGCCTTCCCATAGACAATTCTATAATGAGACATGCCAATGGGCGTCTTATAAGCAGTCATTTACGCCCACAATGCATCCAATAATCGTGCAGACCAATCCTTACGATTAGGATTCACTGTTTTCTCAAGTATTTGCTTAATTTGCCTATTGGAAACTTCGACTTGACCACAAGTCTGAGGGTGATAAGGTGTAGAGACTTTATGAGTGATGGAGTACTTACTAAGAAGTGCTTTGAAAGATCTATTGCAAAAATGAGATCATCCATCACTAATAATGGCTCTAGGGGTACCAAATCGAGAAAATATATGTTCTCTAACGAATTTAATCACAACATGGCGATCATTCGTCTTGGTTGGGATGGCTTCTACCCATTTGGACATATAATCAACTGCTAAAAGAATGTAAACATTACCGTAAGAAGTAGGGAATGGTCCCATGAAGTCTATCGCCCATACGTCAAATATTTCTACTATCAGCACGGGATTCAGCGACATCATATTGCGTCGAGTAATCCTTCTCAACCTTTGGCACCTGTCACAACTCGAGCAAAACTGGTGAGTATCACGAAACATAGTAGGCCAATAAAAACCACATTGAAGAATTTTGGCAGCAGTTTTCTTCGAACTGAAATGGCCTCCTGTTTTTGCCTGAAAAACAATGCACCGTCTCTTAATTTCGTAGTGCTCGAGATCAAAGTCGAACAAGACGAGCCTAAACCAAGTCAATGGTCGTTCAATTCTTACATCGGTCACAGAGAGGATAGAGTTTGATCTTGGGAGGGAAACAACGAAGAAACTTGAGATCAGGTTGAGGATGTGTGTTTTGGGTGTAAGAGTTCAGGATCTCCGTCGTAAGGTTGACTGGAAATCCCCAAGGCTAGAAGCGTGTTGTATTTCTCAGGTGTTTTAGCTCTGAAAATGTTTCTGAAAATTCTCTAGAAAGATGTCCTTCCTTGGAAGATAGGGGAATCCTCTATTTATAGTGTTGAACTCACCCTGATCTTTCGACAGAGAAGGTGGAAGTCTTGGAAGCGTGGAGGAGTGGAGGACATGAGTTGTGCTCTGTAACTGCTAGATTCGTGTAGAACATGTCCACTCAGCACCACCTTCTCGTAACTGTCCATCATCTCTATCAGTTTCTTTCTAACTGTCGTAGACCGCCAGACCAATACCCCTAAAGTTATCCCCCCGTGTGATGTTTTGATATCTCGAGTGATGTGCAGACATTGCATGGTTGTGTTGAGTTTGAACATCGTCATGTGACTATGACTCTGTGGCCAACGTGAGTGTGGCGCTTTAGAGACACGCATAATAGACGTGTAGCAGCAGCCTTGGCCATTGGCTAAGGCCAGGAACTCATGGCGCCATGGATATGGCGCCATGGCGTAGCAACAACGACCTTGGCCTTGGGCCAAGGTTGGATTCGTGGCGCCATGCATCATGGCGCTATAGTATTGGTATTACGACCTTGGCCAGTTGTGGTGCCATAGTTTATGGCGCCATGGTCTGGGAGACCACGGCCTTGGCCATTGGCCAAGGCCTGCTTTGTTGTGGCGCCATGGTTTATGGCGCCATGCCTAGGGGCTGAGCCTTGGTGCTTGACCAAGGTTAATCTTTTCGTATTCAGGCCATGCCACTTTGGCTATGGCATATTTGTGCACTTGTGCTATGGCGTATTCGTGCGCTTGCGCTATAGCGTATTCATGCGCTTGCGCCATAACGTGCTTTAAATCATGGCGTGCTTATCCATGTTATATCAGACCATTCTGTGTTCAGAGTGTGGTCTGCCTAAGTGTGTTTAGGATGTTGTGTGCTTCTCAGAGAGCTCTGGACAGGCCTGGAGCTGCGATGTTTCTGAGGTTTTTATTGAGACTCGGGTTTCAAGTCATACTTAAGAGGAAATCCGTGAGGATGTGTCTTTGTTAACTCTCCACCACATACCATTGAGCAATTTAGTTCTGATATCGAGGAATTCGAGGTGATGTCGACATGAAGTAAATTGATGGGTTTACGTGTTGGTGGGGTTATCGGTACTACGCCATGATATCATCCTCTCCACCAGGAGTTATAAGAGAGAACTCATAGAGAGCATACTCAGCTCGTAGAATAGATTGTATCCTGAGCTATAGAGGTGTGCCTGAGTAGGCAATTGCCTTTAGGTAAGGCATAATCAGAGAGTCGTTTTACATTTTTGTCCCTCTTCCATTTTTCACCATCTACATTAAGTCCCCTGGTTAGTGTGGAACAGTAATGTTTCATACTAAACACTCGGATGGTGATAGCAACCCTAATAGCCTTATTATTTTTTTTTAGCAAAGATTTACAAAAGACCAGGTCTTAGTGTTAATGACCCTGAAAATTGATAGAAAGCTTGCATATACAGAAATGTTTTTTTTTATACATATATGTACACACGTGTGTGGGTGAGGGAGCGAGAGGGGATGACCATGGCGCTATGGCCATGGCGCCATGGGTGCAGCGAGGACGGCTGTGGCCGAGGCGCCATGGCCATGGCGCCATGACTGCCGCGCCGCAAAATCCCCGGGCGGGGGGGGGGTACATGTCAGCCCTAGGGCTGGTGGAATTTGAGAAAGGCCTTGGGCCTCGTGTACTTCTTTTCATTTTTAGGAGTTTTACTGGTACTAGGACTCTCGATAGTTATGTATATATATACATGCCTAGGTTAAGTTTTCAACAAAGAAGAGAAAAGAGAGAAGGGTTTTCCAGAGCAGTATTTTTTTCTCCTTCTTTTTGACTTACTCTCTTTAACTGTGTTTGTTAATTCTTGTTCACCATGTCATCAAGTGGAGCAACAACAAGGAGCAACAAGGTAACCTAGGGTTTTGTAGTTTTTTTTTTATATAGCTCTTTTTTTTTTATATAGTCGCATATATATATATATGCATGAGTACATGCCCGTGGGAGGATAGGCTGGCACCATAATTTAGGGCTAGTACGGCCTTGGCCAAAGGGCCAAGGCTAACTCGATGGCGCCACACATATATTATTTTTTTTTGTTTTATATATATAAGTGTTTTATATATATATATATTTACACGTGGGTATATATACGTGCCTCCTAAGGGAGGAGCAAGTTAATGGCGCCACAGGTTGTGGCGCCACGTTTTGGGACTGCCACGGCCTTGGCCTAAGGGCCGAGGCCAACTTGGTGGCGCCATGCGTATGGCGCCACTCATGCTCATGCGTAAAGTTTTTTTTATTATGTATGTTGTATTGCATGTATACTCTAGTAAGCGTGTATGCATAACTACTCATGTTATTAGGAGAGTGATTACTATTATGTGTATACGAGTATGTAGTAATATACTTGGAATTGTTTGCGTGTTACAGAGAAAGCGAAGTGATGGTGCTTCTCCGGTGCTTTCTATTGTTGGGACACCTAGTGCTGAGGATAAGTTCTTTGACGCAAATAAAGAGATTGGTAGGAGAACTACTCCACTTGTGAGCCGAGTCGATCAAGGGGCACGTTTTGCTCCGAAGTATAATAGTAAGACCAGTTCTCCGTCGTCGGTTGTCGCGCCTGGTGAGATCATTAGGTTTTCCTTGCAACGAGGTGAATATGGGGCTTCTTCCATTGACTTTGGCGCTCCTAGGGCTCCCCTAGCTCAGTGGATCCCTTGGTTGGATTCCATGTTGAATAACGAGAAGGTGTATAATATCTTAGAAGAAGTTGGGATTGCACACGCGGTGACGGCGTCTGGCAAGCTGAAGGTGCATGTAGATGTTGACGGTGTTGTCTTCTTTGCCTCTCGTTGGTATGAATCCACAAATACTGCTGCCATGGTCTTTGGGGAGATTACCATTTCTTTGGAGGCAATATCAGCTCTGTATCATCTTCTGATACCCGGGAAGCTCCCAAGGGACTATACGAGGCTCCCTTGCGATGTCGTGGTTGATAAAATAAATACAAAGATTAGGGATCTTCATTTACCTAATGCCTCGGCCGATGAGAATTATGTCAGGTGGATCTATAACTGGTATTCGTGTGGAGGTAGGAGTGACGCTCTCAGCAACACCAAGACTATAACAGCATTCCTCACACTCTGGTTGTCACGGGATATATTCGAGGATGACCCTGTCGGGACGCTGAAGCCTGTTGTCGTCCCATATGCTGTTTGGCTAGCTCGGGGTATGCCTTTTCCTATTGGTAGCCTGTTCCTTGGGTCCCAGTATGCGCAACTGAGTGCTTTAGCCAGGAACAAGTCTAGTTCTTCTACGGGTCGTATTTCGTCGTTTGTCAACCTTCCCTTCCTCCAGGCCTTCTTGTGGGAACACTACGTGGAGTATGCTCCGCAGGGTGGTCTCCCTTCAGATTCGTTGGAGCACGCCAGAATCATGTGGTGGAGTGATAAATAACCCAAGGATTCGATGAAGCTAATAGATTTTTTGGATAAGGAAGAGAGTGTCTGTTTTCGTCCGTGGTGTGGCATTCCTGATGATAGAGTCTTTCAACTCCAGACTGCTGCAGAGACTGAGGAAGTCGTCTTGCGTTCCGGATCTCGCGGTGTTACTAGCATCGAGGACGAAGGGCAGCAGGTGTTCATGTGTAGTAGCGTCTCAGGTTTCATCCTTGGCTTTTATCAGAGCGAATTGGTAAGGCAGCCGTACAACATTGACAGAGCAGCACAGTTCATGGGATTCGATCAAGACGTGCCCTTGGACCGGTCTCTCCCTCCTTCTAAGGACGACTTACGCGAATACTTAGACCCTACTCAGGATCCTGGGAAGAAGGTCATCTTCTTAGTTGCTGGTAGACTGATGAGGGTTACTCCCGAATTTAGCAAATTCCGGAACTACACTTTGTTGGCTCTGGGCAACTTTGTGAAAAAGGTGAACACAGACGACAGACCCACCTTCACCGTGACACCCCAGGTAAACCCCTTTTTAGATGCTCGCATATACGCTTTTATTCGTCTCGCCTTTATTAATTGGGATTCTTTTCTTTGGTAATAGATGGCGCCTCCTCCGGTCGTCCAACCTAAGAAGAGGATTAAGAGTAACAGGATGGAGTTACCCGAGGGTCGCATTATTGATCCTTCCCCAGTGATGGGCTCGTGCCCCTTTCCATCTCATGTGAGTTGTTCGCGTCTTGATGGAGTTCCTTGTTACGTCTGTCTCTTTTATAATTTAGTTGCTTGAACCTTTCGTGCATTGTGCAGGATCCTGCATCGAAGGAGCACGGCGGCGTTGCAGAGTCCCCAACTGTGGTCGTGTGGGTTGAGGTGGATGAGTCAACTGGTGCCGACATTCATGTTTCTTCTCCTAGTGAGGTTGTCGATCGTGAACTCGTGCAGGTAAGTCTTACTGTTTTCGGCCGCCTTTACCGACAGTCCCTTTTTTTTTTAGGGTTTGTCTTCGTATTGCTAGTGTTTAACCAACAATTCTTGGTCTTGTGTCCGTAGGAGGAGGAGCATGGGGGCCACGCCAATGTTGCCAGCGCGGAGAATGTTGAAACACTCGAAAGTGAGGGTAACTTGGATGACGACGTGGATACCACCGCTCTCAAAGATGTCGACGAGGTCATCTCGAATGATGTGGAGGTGATTATTCCTTCGACTGAGCAGATATCCGACGGTGGTGTGGATCTGGAGCCCTCCTATCCCAGTGCCGGAGTTGCCTTTCCTTCACCCATTAACAAAGTTCGGTATGGCTACGCTTTGGTAGGCAACTCCCGGTGTCGAGTGAGTATCAGACACTGTATGACCATATTTAGAGAAAATTCGGCCGCATTGCTCATGATAGGGAGAAACGGCTGCTTTCTGAGTCGATAGTTGGTACTCTGTTGTCGAGGGTGGCAGAGATGATGGCCCAATCCATTGATTCCGCTGATCCGCTTGACGTCCAAGATTGGGAAGATTCTATATCTATAGCTGAATCTAAAGGCTTTAATGTGGCTTGGCTACGTGACAAGTTTGAGAAGGCCAAGGCTCGGGGGTATCAGGAGGTTCTTCGGGAGAAGGAGAAGAGGGTAGCAGAGCTGAGGCTTGAATTGCAGAGGGAGGAGGAGGGGCTGGAGCAACTAAGGTTGTCCCGTAAGGGTGGATCTAGTAGCGTTTTGAATGATTTTTTTAACTAGTAGGTTTTTTCTGTTTTAAGTATTTTTTTTTTTAAACGGGTTGTAGGTTTTCTTTCTATTGACTAGACAAAATGGTGTTTAATGAGTAAGATTTAAATGAAAGAGACTTTGCTTAATTAATCTACTGAAATGGAAACCCTATCTACTGCACGCTATGATGCGCTGCTTTGGAGGAATGTAAATACAACAAACTTGGAGTCCTAGTGTCGGTCTCCTTAAGGTTGTGCTTTGACATGGCACTACTAAACTGAGAGCGTGCTCAGAGCCAATGTGGCGTCGAGTGCATCGTTGTTAGGTAGGAGCGTTTTTGCCTCCTTGCAAAACCTTTCCATGTATGCAACCGCGCTCTCCCCCTCTTCTTGCTTTAGGTTGGCTAACTTCACATATTCCTCGAAGTCTGGGATGGTTTCCAGGACTTCGGGTGGTATAATATATGACATCGGTTCAACTTTTCCTCTGATTTTAACGCTGCATGGTTTACCACGCACAATTCTGGATTCCTGAAGAGCTTTGATGAAAATTCTAATAGTTGTGCCTACATCCACCGGGGTCTTCTCGGGATTTCCTCTCTAGCGGGTCTTCCGGTGGTGAGTCCTCAATGGTTTGGGGAATGCGGGTTATCATGCAAAGGGGAGACAGATGGAGTACCTTGCTTGACGAGAGAGCTCTCGTTTCTTCCCTTGAGTTCGGCAGGTAGCGCTGCTATCGCCTATGTGGTGTCGTCCCTTTGCGTGAATTGCTCTATGAACGCCTGAGGAAGCGTCTCTTGATTGTTGTAGACCCATGGGCGTCCCAACACCATGTCGCTCCCGACATCTCCCTTGACAATGTGAAACTCTGCTACGGTTGGAAACGTGGCGATTTCTACTGGGAGGTCAATCCACCCATAGGTGTGTACCTCGACCCCATTCGGGCCCTTGATGACAGCAGGGGCATGGATGGCTTCACTGCGAGGGATGTTAGCGTCTCTAAGAGTCTTGACCGAGATGATGTTCACCGGGCACCCAGGGTCGACGAGTGTCTTCGGGAATTCAGCATGGAAGAGGCGAGCGGTTGTGAGAAGTCCCCATCCTTGTCCTTTTGTTGGCATCCCTTGCTTGGATATTGTCTGCTCATCAGCTTCCTTGAAGGGTAGGCGCTTGCCTGACGCTACCATGTTGAGCGCCATGCACATGTCTTTCTGATGTGGTTTCGAGAGACAGAGAGTCTCGCATAGCTGGTACATTATCCCCTTCACTCTCTTGTTTATCGGTTCTTCAGGAAGGGTAAATGCTCGAACTGGCAAAGGGTCTTGGTATACACCTTCGTTTCTCAGGTGTAATTCATCGGATTCCACTTTGTCTTGGAAGATTCGCTTAAGACTAAAGAAATATCTGGTAGAATGGGTGGTGACTCGGTGGTAGCGACAATACCTTGGCAGGGCTCTTCCTTTTCCCTCCTTCGCTGATGGCGCCCATAGATGGTAGACTGTTATTATACTGCTTGTTGATTAGCCTTTTGTCACCACGAGTGGCGCGGATTTCTTCGTTCCTCAGCGGTTTAGCCCTTTCTAGTAGGGCAGGTGCAGTGGTGGCGGATCTCTTTGCAGCTTCATGAAGTTCGGAGAAGGTCTGGAAGCGGAGGTTCTCCAAGAGGGCTCGGTAGACAGGAATCATTCCGTTGATGCAGAGTTCTACCAGCTGTTGTTCTGTGACATTCGAATCATGGCAGTCGAGAGCTTAGATTCTGAATCTCTTGACGTAGTCGTTTGGATGTTCGCTAGGTATCTGGAACATTCTGCCGTGGTCTGATAGTGTTATCTGCTAAGACACGAATAAGTATTTGCGGTAGCACGAGTTTACCATCTCGCCCCATGTGCCAATGCTGCTTGGAGCGAGGTTATTGTATCAGGTGTAGGCTCTCCCAATGAGAGATTTTGGGAATTCTTTGAGTCTTAATACGTGATTGTATTCGTGTTCTCCCAATCACTCCAAAAATCGTGAGACGTGTTCACGTGCATTTCCAGTCCCGTCATACAAGGAGAACATGGGAGAAACATACCCTTTGGGGAGAGAAACCCTATGCACGTCATACGGGTATGGTGGCCGGTGCTGGTGGACAGGTAGCCATCTCTCTTTCCCGATTTCGTAGTAGCCTATCCAGGTCGTCTGCCGTGACGTAGCGGGATGGTTGTCCTTCTCTTTGGCGAGATTCTTCTGGAATAGGAGGTGTTTCGTCATCTCGGATGTGGATGACGGCTGAGTGGGCACCACTAGCAGCAGCCTCAGGGGTTTTCTTGACTGGCGAGTTCGACAGCTTCGAGGTTAGGGTTTTGAGACAAGCTAGGATCCCTAGTTGAGTGTCTAACATCTTGCCTTGACTTTCTGCGAGGTCATCTTGGCGCCTGGCCAACTCATCCATGGTTAACACTTCTGACATTCCCTTCCCCTTTTCGGTAGTAGCGTTGGTATTCACTGTGGAGGAAGGGTTCTTGCCAGAGGTGTTGGCTGGAGCAGCGGGAGTTATCGGGGTGATGGGAGTCGCCGGGACGGCAGGCGTTGAAGGGGAAGCATCTTGAGTAACGGGAATGTTGGGCGTAGCGCCGGATGCAGGTGGATTGGTAGGTGTTGCGCTGGAGGTTGCAGCACCGTCAGTTGAAGAGCTGGGGTTTTTGGTATCTGATCCTGACCTAAGTTCAACCATTTTTGAGAAAGTTTTCTGGGACCGAGAGATTGATCTCCCACTGTGGTCGCCAACTGTTTTTGCCTGAAAAATAATGCACCGTCTCTGGGTACTTTCGTAGTGCTCGAGATCAAAGTCGAACAAGACGAGCCTAAACCAAGTCAAGGGTCGTTCAAATCTTGCTTCGGTCACAGAGAGGATAGAGGTTGATCTAGGGAGGGAAACAGCGAAGAAACTTGAGATCAGGTTAAGGATGTGTGTTTTGGGTGTAAGAGTTCAGGATCTCCGTCGTAAGGTTGACTGGAAATCCCCAAGGCTAGAAGCGTGTTGTATTGCTCAGGTGTTTTAGCTCTGAGAATGTTTCTGAAAATGCTCTAGAAAGATGTCCTGCCTTGGAAGATAGAGGAAGCCTCTATTTATAGTGTTGAACTCACCCTGATCTCTCGACAGAGAAGGTGGAAGTCGTGGAAGCGTGGAGGAGTGGAGGACATGAGTTGTGCTCTGTAACTGCTAGAGTCGTGTAGAACATGTCCACTCAGCACCACCTTCTCGTAACTGTTCATCATCTCTATCAGTTTCTTTCTAACTGCCATAGACCGCCAGACCAATACCCCTAAAGTTATCCCCCCGTGTGATGTTTTGATATCTCGAGTGATGTGCAGACATTGCATGGTTGTGTTGAGTTTGAACATCGTCGTGTGACTATGACTCTGTGGCCAACGTGAGTGTGGCGCTTTAGAGACACGCATAATGGACGTGTAGCATCAGCCTAGGCCATTGGCCAAGGCCAGGAACTCATGGCGCCATGGATAACAGCAACGACCTTGGCCTTGGGCCAAGGTCGGATTCGTGGCGCCATGCATCATGGCGCCATAGTATTGGAACTACGACCTTGGCCAGTGACCAAGGCTATGGCGCCATGGTCTGGGAGACCACGGCCTTGGCCATTGACCAAGGACAGCTTTGTTGTGGCGCCATGGTTTATGGCGCCATGCCGAGGAGCTGGACCTTGGTACTTGACCAAGGTTAATCTTTTCGTATTCAGGCCATGCCACTTTGGCTATGGCGTATTCGTGTGCTTGCCCTATGGCGTATTCATGCGCTTGCGCCATAGCGTGCTTTAAATCATGGCGTGCTTATCCATGGTATATCATACCATTATGTGTTTAGAGTGTGGTCTGCCTAAGTGTGTTTAGGCTGTTGTGTGCTTCTCAGAGAGCTCTGGACAGGCCTGGAGCTGCGATGTTTCTGAGGTTTTTATTGAGACTCGGGTTTCAAGTCATACTTAAGAGGAAATCTGTGAGGATGCGTCTCTGTTAACTATCCACCACATACCATTGGGCAATTTAGTTCTAATATCAAAGAATTCGAGGTGATGTCGACATGAAGTAAATTGATGGGTTTACGTGTTGGTGGGGTTATCAGTACTGCGCCATGATATCATCCTCTCCACCGGGAGTTATAAGAGAGAACTCATAGAGAGCATACTCAGCTCGTAGAATTGGTTGTATCCTGAGCTATAGAGGTGTGCCTGAGTAGGAAATTGCCTTTAGTTAAGGCATAATCAGAGAGTCGTTTTACATTTTTTTCCCTCTTCCATTTTTCACCATCTACACCTCCACATGCATAAGAATGACAAAAAATTATCACACTCATAATCTCATCATCAGGGATACACCTGCGAATAATCTGATCAGGACAATACTTAAATAGATATTGATCATCCCAAAAGAAATGTCAAACCTCTGCTAAAAACTTGGACCTATCATGTTTCGACCAATATGAAGGTAATTCACCAATTGCAAGATAATTAACAATATAAGCATACCAAGGCAAACTAGAGACAGCAAACAAGTGTTCATCAGGGAATGTTCCACGCAACGGAGAAACATCATTAGAACACTCTAAAATAATCATCGAAAGGTGATCTGCTACTACATTTTCGGAACCCTTCATATCCCGAATATCTAAATCAAATTCCTGTAGCAATAAAATCCATCTAATTAATCTAGGTTTAGCATCCTTCTTTGAGAGAAGGTACTTTAATGCAGCATGATCATAGCATATGATGATCTTAGACCCTAATAAGTAAGGTCTAAACTTTTCTACAACAAATACAATCGACAAAAGTTCTTTTTCAGTAGTGGTGTAGTTCAATTGTGCATCATTCAAGGTCTTACTAGCATAGTAAATCACATAAGGAGCTCTATCCCTACGCTGACCTAAAACAGCTCCAACCGCATAATCGGAGGCGTCACACATAATCTCAAATGGAAGAATCCAATTCGGCGGTAGCATCACAGGGGCAGTAGTTAACAAAGATTTCAGCTTCTCAAAAGCTGCAATACAAGTGTCATCAAAGATAAGAGTGGTGTCCTTAGCTAGCAAATTGCATAAGGGACGTGAAATTTTACTAAAATTCTTAATGAAACGTCGATAAAATCCTGCATGGCCCAAGAACGACCTAACTTCTTTAACACTACGTGGAGGTTTCAAATTAGAAATTAAATCAACCTTGGGTTTATTAACTTCTATTCCCTTGGACGAGACAATGTGTCCCAATACAATACCTGATTGTACCATAAAGTTGCACTTCTCCCAATTCAAGACCAAATTCTTCTCCCTGCATCTTACTAAAACAAGAGTTAAATGTTGGAGACACTCATCAAAAGAGGAACCAAAAACAGAAAAATCATCCATAGAGACTTCAATAAACCGTTCAACCATGTCAGAAAATATGCTCAACATACAACGCTTAAAAGTAGCGGGTGCATTACACAACCCAAAAGGCATACGTCTATAAGCAAATGTACCAAAGGGACAGGTGAAAGTAGTTTTCTCTTGGTCTTCAGGAGCTATGGGGATTTAGTTGTAACCGGAGTAACCATCTAAGAAACAGTCTATGACTATGATCGGCTAACCTCTCAAGCATCTGATCAATGAATGGGAGAGGAAAATGATCTTTCCTCGTGACCGTGTTCAGTTTCCTATAGTCAATACATACTCGCCACCCGGTGGTCTGCCGAGTGGGGATCAATTCGTTGTTCTCATTCTTGACTACGGTGATGAAGATACGAAATTAGGTTTAAATCATACCTTCACCAATTATTATCCGGTATAAATCCGGTGATCTAAGAGATAATTAGACTTTGCTTTGATCTACTAATCTTCTCCTAGTGATTGAATCTACTTAATCGATAATGTGGTATTAACAATTTGCTTCAACTAACCATTCTAACAGTAAAGTAAAGAGAGAGATTGTTTAGAGAGAAAGAGTCTAGTCTTGTTTTCTCATTAATGAATTACTTGGTTTACAGATGAGGCACGACAGGCTTTTTATAGACGACGGGAATACAAGTTAAGGGGTAATCTAGAGATGACTTGAAACCATATTCCCTACTTAAATATCCTACTCTGAAGCGTATGATAGGAGATAGGGATGAGCTGGTAATTACCTTGTACTTTAGAGCATCTGCGCAAGCTTGATTTGCAATAATTTGATATTTTATCCATGAATCTTTTGTGCAGCTAAATCCGTCGCCTAATCAGAAGTCTGTCAGCTCCGCAACACAAGAGACCAATACTGGAACCATATCTTTCGGTGTTAGTCATCTTCCAGGTGGGTCATCATTCACCTCAGCTAGCAATAGCTCCATGGCGACTCCTTCAAGTGATAATCAAGTCCCCAATCCATTTTCCAAGGATTGAGCAACGGTAAGATTTCATTCCCTTTGCTATATTTTTACTTTTAGTAGAAAAGTAAAAATCACGTCAGATTTTCCTGTTTTGAGTCATGGCACGAGAATGGCCATAAAATCTTCATCTGACATTGGATTTTGATGGTTGATCTCAAATTAGAAAAAAGACATCTGTAGACTTCACCTCGAAAAAGAAAATCGGAATTCCAAGCTTGTTTACCCGTTATTTCATGTGTTACAAGTTGGCGTAACCTCCAGAAATATTGCAGACTGCATGAACATAAAACAGACAGGAAACAACTCATGCTTGAATTGTCAAACCTTGAGTCTCGTATTCAGAACTTTGAAAGACACTCTCTTTCTAGTATAATGTATCTTCATAACATTGAAACTCAACAGTTGAGAGAAGATAACTTAATACTCAGGAACATA
>JAJJMA010329600.1:0-15081 GCA_023529015.1 Papaver nudicaule
GTTTGGTGTCTTGTGTGCTTTTACTTTCCGCATTATAACTCTGATTTATAATTAAAGCACCAAGTAGTACGTTATTGCCTAACTGTCGAGATTACTCCAGTTAGAGGTTTGGATATTGATTTTTGAGATCGTCCAAACTTTTACCATAAGACTCACGAGCCAAAATGAAAAGTTGGTAGTATTTCGGTACCCCTTCGTTTTCATTAACAACTAATCCTGATTCATATGTAATGTGTCCTGCCTTCATCTGTTTTCATTTATTTTGTATAAGCTAAGATGTTCAAATTGATGAGATTGAACTTTGTTTTAAATTGTGCCAACAACATAAAGCTAGCTGGCACTTGTTTATTTTTCCGAAACTTATGACAATGTTTTGTCTCTCGTTGTGCTACGTCTTTGTTTTATGCAGGATGTGACAGTCGGAGGGGAGCAAACTTTATTATGGCCTCTTTGGTTGCGACTGGAAGACCCCGGAAGCATCTCCTTGTTTGTATCTATATATTATGAAATGGAAGATTTATCAAGTGGGATGAAATTTCGTTTTCACCGAATGCATTATAATCTGGAGTTATGGCCTATTTTCACTCTAATAGTTCCCAAGAGAGTTCATGTGTGGAAATATATTATTTGTTTTACTGTTATTGTAAGTAAGTGCTTTCGTTTACTGTTATTATAAACGAAAGCACAAAAGAACAGTGTGTCTCTCTGGTTTTGACTAAATATCATGGTTCTAAATCTTCAACGGTTGCTAACAGTAAGAAGGTTTTGCAGGAACTGTGGTAGATTCCTAGATTTAATCATCCCACTGAGTTCGACTTTTATATTTGTCGTCATGCTGGTCTTCAGGTATTGACCAGACACTTTCATATATTTACGTTGCTTATTCTTAGCTTGCACTTAAGATTTTGTAAGCATGGTGTCTTGGTTACGTATGATCTTGAAAATAATGCAACGTCATCATTCATCATTTTGTAGGGCACAAGTCGTCCAGCTCACTATCATGTGTTATGGGATGTGAACAAGTTTACTGCCGATGGGTTCCAATGTCCCAATTAATGCAACCTTGAAGGCTAATAGTTATAAGAAGTGTTGGAGTACTGTTCTTAAAAATTAGTATTATTACTGGTACAAATCTTTTCATTGTTGTTGATTTTGAACTTGAAGTGTACTGCCAATTGAATTTAGTTGTAATTTATGATTCTATGTAAAGTACAATGAATTCAGGTTTATATATGAAATGGTGATTCAGATTTGTATTTTATTCTAACTCAGTCAGAAGAATTCAGCTCAGCTGGAACTAACAATTAAAATTCAGATTTGCTGAAATGGGAGTTGGTCACCTAACATTTATTATTATTAAAATCCAAGTAAAGGACTACTTCTCACAGCTCTTTTAAAGTACATGTAAGAGCAGTTCTATAATAAAGTCAGTAACAATCCGTCCTACTAGAAAAGGAGGAAAAAGATAGAACTGTTTAAAGCACTAATAGGAACCGTCCTTTTATTCGCTTTAAGAACTGTTTCTGGCCGTTCTAAAACGGACAATTTCCACTAGTGGATGTGAGAGGTATATTGAAGGTCTGCTGAAGTATAAGTGCCTCGTGGTGATCAATCCTCGGATGGTGGATTAACGTGGACTTGTCGTTATTGATGATCTGTCCAGCCGAGGTAGAGTAAGCATGTAGCAGTTGTTGTAGATGCTGACAGCTGCACCTGGATGCTTTCCTTGAGATGCTTTCCTTGAGGTAATAAAGTGGTCATCCGCATACATTTAATGTAAGACTAGCGGTGCTTTCCTTGAGATGCGAAGCCCTTGAATGTTCTTCAGCCGCTCCTGATGTGGATAAAATTTCCGCACAGATAATGAAGATGTACGGGGAAAGTGGGTCACCCTGCCGGATTCCCCGGTTAGGGGTGATGTATCCATGTGGAGTGCCATTAACATTAATGGAATACGTCACTGAGGTAACACACTTCATGCATGATGTAGTCCGTGAATCCTGTTGGAAACCCAAGCGCTAAGAACGCTCGCCGGATGAAACCCCAATCTAGACTGTCATATGCCTTTCTGATATCCAACTTGAGTGCTATTTTGGGATCTTTGGTAACGGCAGAAGTGCGGATGTGGTGGAACGATTCCCCCGCAATAGCGATATTATCATGGATAGATCGTTGGGGAACAAAGGCACTTTGATAGGGGCTGAAAATGAAGGGGAGAATCGGATGGAGGCGATTAATTAAGATTTTGGCTATCACTTTATAGGTAACATTGCAGAGTCCAATAGGTCGAACCTGGGATGGGGTGGAGGGGTGATCAACCTTAGGAATTAAGGTGATATTTGTATGATTCAGTAGTGGGTGTAGGTTACCAGAAGTGAAGAAATCCTTAACCATGGCAATAAGTTGAGGGGAAGTGGGGGGGATATCCTTGAATGTCCATTTTGTTGTTTTAAAAGGAACGTGCAAACTGTTTTGATAGAATGCTAAGAGCATCTCCAACAGCGGGTCTAATTTTATTTATTCTATGCCACATAGGATTTAAGACCCTCATTTAACAAAAATTCTCTTCAATAGTAGGGTCATCAAAACTAGGAGGCGTGACATGGCAACCAAAATGTCTTAAAGAAAGTCTTATTGCTTTCCAATGGTCGTTGTGTATGGTTCCTACGTGGCAAAAAAATCTAAATATCATATATCCTCTCTTGCCTTAATTTTTCCTAAAAACTGGGGAGAATTTCTTTTTATCTCCAACCCTTCTGTGTTTAAACCCTCTACTTTGCTTAAGTGTAATTTTATTTTCAATTTTATTTAAGATTCATATAGATTTTATTAGATTTTATTTTATATATTTTATTTTTGGAACTAAAAATCATCTTTAATAAATAAAATATATTTTCATTTATGAAAAAGATGACGTGGATGGGAAGACATCCTCTATCTAAAATCAGGGTTTTTTTATAAAAGTGAGGGTTGGAGAATGATTTAAAAAAAAAATGGAAGTGGATCCCACATGGATTTAGACTTTTTTCACCACAAACATTCCATTGGAGAAGCTCTTAGACTTTCTGTTAGACCTCCATGTCATTAATTTAACTATTTTTTCTATTTTAACCTGTATGTAACCTATATCGTATGTAACCTGTATAAGTATCTTGTAACCCTATTGGATTAATACATTGAATAGAAATCCTTTCCAGAACATATGTGCCATGACTATCTTTGTCATGGTATCAGAGCCATCAAAGATCCAATAAACCACTTCCGCTGTAGTCTTCAACAACATCAATCCTTTTCTTATGCTCAGCCATTGCTAAGGTAATCCATCTTATATCTTTATCTTCTTCCAAAATCCATTGTATTCATAAACCCTATCTATTTTGCTTTCAAGTCAGTTCCTAGCCTGTGCATATCATGTCTCGAGAGGATTTTCAACCTATTACAGTTAAGCTAGATGGAACCAATTATAACCATTGGTCCTTTCTCATGAGAATCTTCCTTAAAGGAAAAAGCATGTGGAAGTATGTATATAGTAGAGAGAAGTGCCCAAAATCATCTACAACTGTTAATGTTCCTGCTGGAAAAGAAACAGATGTTATAACAATTGATCCCACAGAAACTTGGGAGATTAATAATCACAAAATACTTACTTGGATAAGTAATATAGTCATTACATCTATAAGTATGCAGCTCACAGGTTTTAAAGAACCAAAGAAGCATGGGATTTTCTTGCAAAGAGATATACACAAGTCAATTTCGCTCAAAGGTACAAGCTTGAACAAGACATTCGATCCTTGAAACAAAAACAAGATCAGACAATATCTTATTTTCACTCAGAGATGTCAACTGTGTGGAATCAACTAGCTCTTATGGAGCCTAAGTGGACGACTGATGCAGAGCTATGGGAAAAATATAGAGAAGAATCCAGATTAGTTCAACTCTTAATGGCTCCGAGAGATGAGTTTGAGCCTTTGAGAGCATCTATTCTTCATAGAAATCCTCTTCCAACTGTTGAAACAGCATTGTCTGAGCTTATTACTGAGGAGACCCGTAAAAGGATTAAGCCTGACATCCCAGCAGTTCTTGCTGCTACTTCACCCCAAAGCTTCAACTCCAGTTTTGATGCACATAGAAATTTTTCCGCATCAACCATAATTGTAAGAAACCTGGGCATATTGCTAAAAATTGTACTTTTCCATCAAGTGTAGCAGGAACAAGCAACTCTCAAGGTTCAATAGCACAAGGTGTGGTACCAACAGGCACACCCATATGTAACTATTGCAAGGAACCTGGACATACAGTGGGGAAACTGTACCTCTCCATCATCGAGAAATATGAGAAACAAGAGAAGATTCAACACAGCTGCTCCAACCTACTACACAACTCCTGTTGCAGCTGCACCAGCATTAGAACAAAGTCGTGAATCAGGAGCTTCTGTGCCAAATAATCCAGACATATCTGCTAATATAGCAGATATACAAGAAATGCTGAAGCAAGCACTCTCTATTGGTAATAGTTCAGCAGCAGTAACAGTATTTTCAGTTCCCACGGGTATCTTTTCAACAAAATGGTATCTTGACTCAGGTGCCTCAAATCATATGACCTCTAACTCAAATTTATTTGAGAAAATGAATTCAATTGTTACATCTAAGATACATACTGTAGATGGGTCAGGATTAACTGCTACTCATATTGGTCAGGTTAAAGTCTCAAACAAGATATACATATCAGATGTATTTCTTGTTCCCAAGATTAAAATGAATCTTGTCTCTATTGGTCAACTATGCAATAAGGGCTTTAACATCTTCTTCTTCTTTCATGGTTGTGTTATACAGGACTCCAAAATAGGGAAGCTTGTTGGGATAGGGCGTAGAGCTGGTTGTCTATATCTCTTGCAATCTCTTGTCATTCCTCAGCAATCCAAGAACAAACATGTTGCTTCCACATCATATACTCTAACCTCCACCATTTCACCTTTCATTAATTGGCATTCCAAGTTAGGCCATGTTTCTTTTTCTCGTCTCACTTATATGATTAATAAAGGTTTATTAGGAAATGTTTCATTAGACAAAGAACCTCACTGCATTGCTTGTAAGATGGGTAAACAACCTTCTCTTCCTTTTAATAAAAGCACAACCTTTTCTATTGCTCCATTTGATCTCATTCATTCAGATGTGTGGGGAAAATCTCTTATTGCCTATAAGGGAAAAGCTCTATATTATGTCGTTTTCATTGACGATTATACTCGATATACGTGGGTTTATCTCTTTAGCTCCAGATCAGAGTTCTTAAAAATCTATACTGATTTTTCAAAAATGGTCAAAACTTAGTTCAACAAACCCATCAAAATCTTTCGTGCAGATCAGGGAGGAGAATATATTTCAAATCCCTTCAAAGATTTTCTGAAGTCAGAAGGTACTCTTCTTCAACTATCTTGTACTGAAACACCAGAACAAAACGGTGTTGCAGAACGAAAACATCGTCATATCATAGAGACAGCAAGAACTCAACTTTTTTCTTCTTCAGTTCCCTCTAATTTCTGAGGGGAATCAGTTCTCACTGCGGTCTATACCATCAATCGTATACCAACTGTCATTATAGGTGGTATATCTCCTTATGAGCGTTTGTATAACAAGAAACCTGATTATTCAGAGCTTCGTGTTTTTGGTTCAACCTTCTTTGTTCTTCTTTCCGATAGAAAGCGTAATAAACTTGGTAAAAAGAATTCTATCTGCGTGTTTCTGGGTTATGGTATAGAACATAAAGGATATAGATGTTATGATCCAGAAAGTAGGAGATTGCGCATTTCTCGTCATGTTACTTTCTAGGAAAAGATTCCATATTGGTCTCTTCCTAGCAGCAAATCACCTTCTCTTGAAAAGTTCTCTTATCTAGATCCTTTTGATGATACAATTTCACCTGATACTCTTTTTCCAGCTGCTTCACCTGTTAGCCATTTGTCTGTACCCCATTCCGTTGAAATCATAGAAGAAGCTATTGACCAGCCTACAGAACATCCTGACACTGCAGTTCCTTTTGGAGATCCTGTATCTGAAGCTACTCAACTACCACCTCGTATACGCAGGCCTCCATCTAAGTTATTATATTCTCTCTAACAACTATTTTGTCAGTACATGAACCAAGAAATTACAGAGAAGCTTCATTGATTCCTGAGTGGCAAGACTCTATGGGAGAAGAGCTAATTGCACATGAACTTGCTGGTACATGGGATATGGTTGATTTGGATGATCTACCACCTGGTACATCTATTGTAGGTAGTAGGTGGGTTTAGAAACTTAAGACAAAGTCAGATGGTAAGTTAGATCGTCGCAAATCACGTGTAGTTGCATAAGGGTGTTCACAAGAGTATGGTGTAGACTATGAAGAAACTTTTTTGTCAACTGGACTAAACCTTACAACCTGAATTTTATTAATCAAATTAGACCCAGCTGATCCGTCAAACAACTCAAATTATGTTTCTGCTAACCAATCATGAATTTTGATATCCTTGAGCAACATATACCAGTCTCCATTAAGCACCCACACACTCAAACTCCTCTCCGTTTTGTTGAACCTAGCTAAACATATCAATCCTTCCGACTCCCCGAGACATTCACTTAAAGAGTTGATATCACCATCCATTAATGCTCCGCTATTAGGCATATTGACCAACTTACATTCATTGCCACGTGTTCCATGGTTGGTGTTTACAACAACACCGACCGCTAAAATATTGTGTTTTCGCGTTTGAAACTAGTAGAGAACACCATTTTGGGTAACAAGATTGTCATAAATAGAGTTGTCCCAAGTAACATATCCTTTTTGTTTTGAAACAATCCGCGGGGTTAAGGAGACCCCAACCAACAAAGAAAACAAAACAACAACGTACAGAAAACAAACTATCTAAAATACACTTTTCAGCTTATATCCTCCTCTAAAACAGTCTTAAGCTCATCGCTAAAGTCTCCCGGATCAATTTGCACGAACCTTTCCCGTGGATGAATAGCAGCAAGAATATGTGCTGCACGATTAGTCTGTCTAATAACATGAGAAAAAACCACTCTCCTAAACTTCTTCCTCAACTGCCTAATCTTTCTCCACAAAGCAAGAACCTTCCATGGTGACTTAGGATTATTACCAGTAAGCATATTAACCACCTCCATGGAATCAGAGCTAACATGAATCTTTGGTTCATTAACCTGAATAGCCAACTTCATACCCAATTCAAACCCAGACATCTCTAGAGTTAAAACAGATTCACCATTCATACCTCCTATATATAGCAGCAGCTACAGGATTACCCTGAAAATTCCTGATGATAGCAGAAAATCCCCCAGTCTCATTCCTACGAGAACCATCTATATTAACCATAACCTCATCAGTGGTAGGAAATTTCAACCTACAAGGAGTTGGTATCTTCCTTACAAGCGTGCAAGAGACTCCCCATCTATCCAGAAAACTCTGATTTGCCTGATTCTCTACATCCTTCATATGCCCAGATTCAACTTTTAAGCGCACATCCGCAATAATAAGATAACTCACAGAGTCAACAGAACCAGAATGACTGGAATGTAGTCTACTGTTCCTCTCCATCCAGATATGATATATGTAGCTGTTAAAAACCAGACGTTTGATAATTCTTATAGCCCCAGTCCCCTTGAAATTCTCCACACACCACTGCAACTCCAAATTCCAGTCTTCCAATAGCTCTCTCTGATAACCCATTTTGGTGAGGAGGCCTCTCCAAATGTCAGCTGAGAAAGAGCAACCCAAAAACAGATGGTTCTCATCTTCATCCTCTTCATGACAGAGTAAGCAAGCTGCATTTTCAATCACCCCCCATCTCTTGAGCTTCACTCTAGTCTTCAACCTTCTCTGATAAGCCAGCCAGGCAATAAAGGAATGCCTTGGAATATTACCCTTAAACCAAACAAGCCTGACCCAAAAAATCTCACTTCTAGGAATCGCAATAGCACCATAGTTTATCTTCATGGAAAAATCTCCATCCTTACTGGCAGTCCAAACAAGTTTATCCTCTTCATGACAGTCAGAAGCCACAGCTTTAAACTGATTACACCAATTATTAACTTCCTCCTCATCATGAACATGGAAGTGCCACTCACCATTGAGAATAAAATCTGCAACTCTCTTATCACCATTAGGATCAATTTTTGCCAAGACAGTGGCTGGCACAATATCACACAACCTACTAGAAGAGAACCAAAAGCCCTTAGAAAAGCTAGTCATCCCTCCATCTTCCAAAACAGTGGCCAGAAATTTCTTTGCAATCTCCCTGAGCTCCAATATCCTCCTCCAACTCCAAGAACATTCTTGGGGAGTAGGCATATTCCAGAAATTCTTCTCTTTCACTAGATTTGCCTTCACCCACTTGACCCAAATAGTATCTTTACCTGAAGTCAAGTTCCAGATATGCCTAAGATTTGCAGTTATATTAGTTTTCTCAAGCTCCTTGATATTTAACCCACCAACCTTCATATCAGAGCAAACATACTCCCATCTAATAAGAAAGTGTTGCTTCTCTAAATCAGGACCAAACCACAAGAATCTTTTGAGAACAGTATCCAACTCATAGATCACTCTCTTAGGGAGGATAAAACAAGAAAACCAAAAGTAAGCCATGCCACATAGAACAGCTTTAATAAGAAGAAGTCTACCCGCATAAGACAAGAATTTTGCCTTCCAAGACTTAACTCTTTTAGTTATTCTTGAAATTAGAGGAAGACAATCAACATAAGTAAGCATAGTAGATACTAGGGGGACACCAAGATATCTAACAGGTAACATACCTTCACCACATCCAAAACATTTGAGGATAAGAGCCTTCTCAGCATCATTCAAACCAGAGCAAAAGAGAGAAGTTTTGTGAGTACTCACCTCTAACCCAATACACTCACTAAACTTCTTAAGAGTATTTCTAAGGGTGGTAGCAGCCTCCGAACTCCCTTTAAAGAATACCATCAAGTCATCAGCAAAACACAAATGTGTTAACTTCGTCTTCTTGCACCTAGGATGAAATCCAAATAAACCTTGTGCTACTTGGCGTTGAAGAAGAGCACTAAAAACTTCCATAACCATCACAAAAAGATAGGGAGACAAAGGGAAACCTTGTCTTAACCCTCTCTTAGCTCCAAAGAACCCATAAGGAGCTCCATTAACCATAATAGAAAATCTCGAAGAAGAAATACACATAAAAATCCACTGAATAAATTGAGCAGGGAACCCAAATTTGGTAAGAGCAGCTATAACAGCCTCCCAACTGACAGTATCATATGCCTTTCTTAAATCAATCTTTAAGGCACATCTAGCAGGACCTGCATATCGATGATAGTTTCTACCAATTCATGAGCTAACATCACATTATTTAATACTTCTCCCAGATATGAAAGCTGATTGATTTGAACTAATAAGAGAACTCATAATCACTTTCATCCTAAGAGCCAAGATCTTGGTAATGCATTTATAAATGACATTACAACAAGATATAGGTCTAAAATCAGAGATAGAAGTGGGATTATCTACCTTTGCCACAAGAGTAACAAAGGTGCTATTTACCTCTTTAAGAAACTTCTCCTTAGCAAAGAAATTTAAGATAACAGCCACAAAGTCATCCCCCACTATAGACCAAGCAACCTTGAAAAAATAGCTAGAGAACCCATCTGGACCAGGGCTCTTAGAAGAATGAATAGTAGACAAGGCCAACACCACTTCATCTCTAGTAACAGGGAGCATAAGCCTCTCAGCATCAACAGGCTTAAGAACACCTTCAAAAGAAATTTCACTCATAATTTGCTCAGTATTGAAATCAACAGAAGTGGAGTTAAAAAGTTCTTCATAAAAACTAACACACTCAGCTGCTATACTCTTATCATCCTCCAACTTCACCCCTTCTCTAGAGAACAAGGGAAAGAATATTATTTCTAGACTTCCTTTCCTTCACAGAGTTGAAAAAGAATCTAGTATTTGAATCCCCTACCTCCATCCAATGAACTTTAGAATTTTGCTTAGCTAAAGATTCTTCATGCCTGACAAGTTTAGCATAATTCTTAACAACTCCTCTTTCTTTCCTAGCAGTGTCTTCACAAGAAGGACTAGACTGCAATAAAGTCTGAAACTGGACCATTTCCTTTTCAGCTTCCACTACCATATCAGAAAGTCTCTTGAACTTATCCTTCCTTAACTCACTTAGTCTCTTCTTGACCTTCTTAAGTTTAGTAACAAGTATAACCATAGGATTTCCACAGACTCTCTCAGACCAAACCTGTCTCACAATGTCCAGAAAATCAGGCTCATCAGCCATAAAATTACAAAATCGAAAAGACGGAGGCCCATGAGCTCTGCCTTCAAAACAGGTTACAACACTTGGGCTATGATCAGAAATTCCTTCAGGCAAAAATTCAGCAGCAGATTCTTGGAATTGAAGAACCCATTCAAAATTTACCATAACTCTATCAAGCTTAACCATCACTCTATTTTCCCCAGCTTGTAAATTGCTCCATGTATACAAATAGCCAGAAAATCTCAAATCAAAAATCTGAGCATCTTGAGTACAGTCCCAGAAATCAGAGAACTGAGTATTAAGAACTCCACTTCTACTGCACTTATCCTTGTCTTCAAGAATAGAATTAAAGTCACCAAACAACATCCAAGGCTTTTTATTATAAGAAGCAAAAGCAACAATCTCCTGCCACAAATTTCTTCTAACATTATTATCATTATCCCCCCCATACACCACAGTGACCACAAAGTTCTTATGTTGCCCATACAGAACATCCACAAAGATAGCTTGAGAAGAAGTATGAAGGACACTCACTTTCATAACCTCAGGATCCCAACCTATCAAAATCCTCCCAGAATTATTAGTACCATAATTATCTAAAAACTGCCAAGAAGGCATAATCTTATTCCTTATTCTACTACTATTTGCAACAGCAACATGAGTCTCAATAAGACCCACAAAAGACAATTTATTAGACTTAATAAAACTACTAACAACTACTTGTTTTAAGGGGTCATTTAAACCCCTTATATTCCAGCACCCTGCTTTAAACATCACTTATATTGGTTTTTTTTTTAAAACCTCTAGCAGACTTCTTAGTATCTGCACCTTTCATACTGACCTTATTCACACCAACCATAGAGGCTTTGTTGAAAGACTGAGATTTACTCCCAGCCCCAAATACCAACTCACCTCCCTGACCCATGTGACCATCAGCCATCATGTTAGTAGTATCAGTTAAAATACACTGCTGATCATGAGGAGCATCACCTACATTCTCAGAAGAACTTCCATTGTTCAACATATCAAACTTATTAGAAAGAGCCACTGGAATCTCAACATAGTTTGATCCCATCGAAGGAAGTTTACTCTTATCCTTACCAACATCAATAGATATACCACCAACAGAAGTATTCTCAGCCTCCATGACTGAAATCTCCACATACTGATCAGTCTCCATAGCCAAACCACTCTCCACATCCTCCTTGCTACAATTAGCCCTAGATCTTTTAAAGGATTTCTTAGTCCATACCTCCTTAGTCACTATGAGAAATGGGGGATTTAGCAACATTCTGATTAGCAACATTTATAATTTTAGCAGCACAAATAGCATGCTGCAAATTTAGCAGCATACATATAATGTTGTTTTAAATGGGAAGTGTTGCAAAGTTTAAGTGTAGAAATCATAATAACTCCTCATCACTTTGATATGTGTTGCAACACATCCAAATTGTGATGCAAATTTTTGAAAACTACTATCTTCACCCCAAATTTTGATGCCACCAAAATCAACCCAATCTTTGCAACACATGAGCAGCACTAATTCAGCAATTGCAACACATCTATATTATTTTAGAAATTTTGGAAAAGCAAAAATGAATTTAATGATTTTAGGTAATTGTTTGGAACCATTTAAAAGAGCTAGAACCCTAGGATAACTTAAGCCCCAGAACCATCTGATGGGAGAACCAGAATACGGGAACCACTTTAAAGTTTAGAACCAAAATGAATTAAAACTGCCTAGTCAGCTACCCCAATCTTGTCGAACCAGAACCATTTTAGGTTTGGAACCTAAAACTGCCTTAACCATTTCTCATTGCCATTTTCAGACACATTAAACTCAGTCGAGCCTCGAGCCTCTCCAAACCCTCAACGGCAGAACCGAAAAAAATTCAAATTTTTTTTCTTTCAATCTTCTTCTAAAACCCTTTGGGTTCGATTTCTTTCAACTGAACCCAAATTATAGAAACCCTGGAAAAATTGGTCCAATTTTTGTCGATTGAGAGGGTGACTTCGATTTCACAGGTTGGGTTTTGCTTTGTTGTTTCATTGATTTGATTATTTGTGGATTATTTGTGAATTTGTGTAGTTAGGGTATGATCAATTAGGGTATTCATGGATGTTTTTCTGGTTGGGTTTTCTTTCACAGGTAGCTTCAGAATGTCAATATATAAATCTTGGATGTTTGAAGACGATATATTTGGTGCAGTGTACAGAGCTGGTGTGAAATTTTTCATTGAATATGCAGCTGATAATGGTGTTGAGGAAAATCATTTTCCTTGCCCATGTAGGGTCTGTCGAAATAGGAAACATTTTGATTTTCAAGGAGTGAAGAAGCATTTGGAAACGAAAGGTGTCGACACGACATATACGACTTGGATTTGGCATGGGGAGAAGCAAACCAAGCAACCAGTTAACATTGCTGATAATGAAGAGGAGCTAGTCAGAGAAAATACTGGTGCTGCATAATTTCCGAACAGGTAGATCCTGACCCAGATGTACAAACAATTGGCTGAACAGAAACTGTATCCTACTTGTGATTGTGGAGCTTCACAATATAAAGAAGCAGTTTGGAATATCCGGTAATTGTGTGAGTGTTCGAGGTAGAACCTCATTTGCATTGTTTGCTTGATGTTCATGGAAACAGGAGGCCTGCAAGAGACTACTGCAAACAGAATTTGTGACGAGTCGCATTTGGTCTTGGTTAAATTGAATAAGCTAAGGAGTTCCACCAAAGAGACTGACGAGCCTGTGATTCTTGCTGAAGAGGCAAAGCAAGTGTGGTACTCCAAAGATTTGAAAAGCAACGAGGTAGAACCTCATTTGCGTTGTTTGCTTGATGTTCATGGAAACAGGAGGCCTCCAAGAGTGGCGCCAAGAAGAAGACTGTGAATGTAATGTTTTTACCTGACTGAATGAAACTGAAATTTACTGTTTTGTCAATGAACAAGTTTATGGGCTGTCCTTCTTGGTGCTGTTAGTAAATTAGTCGGGTGCTGTTAGTTCTGTTTTGTTTCTCCCTTCTGTCAGTGAACAAATTTGTTTGAAATGAATGAATGTTTTGTCTCAAATTTTTGTATCACTGTTTTGTCTGCAACTTTAACTTAAATTTTTGACCGGATTTTGGCAGGTCCTATAATTTTGGCCGGATTTTGCTCCAAAGGCTGAAAATCATATTTACAGAGTCAACATCAAAGACTTATCTGTCATCATGATGTAAGCATGAGTAAATTTTTGAATCACACCATTTCCCTCTGAAAATCAATCAATCAAATTAAACATTCAAATTCATAAACTGAAACATTCCATTACAGGTCAAAAGATTTCCATTCTTCATTCCATAAAACATTAAGCATTCCATAACATTTACAACCCCAAAATGTCTCCCCTGAACCCCAAAACAACCCCAAAAAATTCACAACTTTCCCAGGTAATTTTTTGCAGGCTACTTCGCATCATAGCCAATTACCAACATCCATTTCCAACCCAAATTTCAACATTCAACCCAAAAAAAAAAAACAGAAAAAACACAACTTTAAACAAGAGAAAGAGAGAAAGACTACTCCGGCCGTCTTCGAGAGGATTTTTCTTCAAGCTTCAATAAATTGAAACCTCTCTCGAAGCTAACAAAAGATTTACCCTGCAAAATTTGATGATTTCAGACTTAGATCATCCGAGGGAATTTAGTCATCCTCGGCATCAAAATCATCCGAATCATCATGATCATCCAGATCATCTTCTCCTGGAGGGTTGAAGTAGTTCTCAGGATCATCTCCACTGCTCGCAGTTGCACTCCCATCTCTGTCCTCATCCATTTCTTCATCAGCACCCTCATCCATTTCTTCATCAGCATCCTCGTCTTCTGACTTTTCAGATGATTCAGATGATTCTTCATCTTCAGGGAGGGGCTCAATCATGTTACGTCGAAAGACTCGAGGGAACTTAGTCTTCTCCTTCCAGTACATCCTGAACAGATTCTCTCTTCGACGGTTACGGATCCTCTCTTCTTCAGAACTGCTTGGATAATCATGATGCACTGGATTCCAACCGCCGTCTTCTTCTTTACTATCCTCCTCTGTCTCACTTCTCCGCCTATAATGATCACCACCTCCACCGCCCCTTCTTCTGTCCTTCCTTGCCTCTCTTTTCCGAATCCACAACTGAAACTCTGCAGCATTTTCTTTCATTCGATTAAGAAATTCCTCTCTGTCTCTCTTTCTTTCAAGCTTTCTCTCAATTTCTAATAGATTTTTCTCTACATCTTTTACTAGTCTTTGCATCTCTATCACAGTGAGACTAAATGCTAATTCTCTCACCAATCTGTAGTATAAAGTATCATCTTCTCCTCCAGGGTTTGCCATTTCCTAAATTTTCTCCTAATTTTTCTCTCCAAAATCTCAAGTAATTCTCAATTCCTCTTGACTAGAGATTTTATAGCCGATCATGTCTGAAAAGTCATGTCTCTCTGGAAAACTCTGCACACCCCACGCGTTCCAGCATGCACCATAATTAGCCACATCTCAAGTCTAATCGTTCACTCAACCGTAATTTTTACTCTCTAGAAAACTCTCCAATTTTTACGCGGTGGTTATCAAAAGTAATTCAATTTTTACCACATTGTTTGTATCGATCTTAATTTTTACTTACGGTGGTTATATCTACGTACCCTAATATCATAGCCCTTAACTTCACATCATAGAGAGCATGCACCATCATTAGCTAGTCCTATGCTACTCTAAACCAACATTTATTACATTGTTTGTATCGATTTTTACCACAATTACACG
>JAJJMA010329607.1:0-17353 GCA_023529015.1 Papaver nudicaule
TGGGGCTATAGTTGCTTGGAGTAGGATACTGCAACAATTCACCGATATATGAGGGAATCGTAGTGATAAAGAAGTCTGATCCTTGGCAACAATGAAAATGAAAATTATGCGACCGGTTACTGACGATATAAACCATCAAAGAAGTATAAGACAACTTCAACGTAGGAGACAATTTTTGACAAGGGAACAAATTGTAGGTGGTGTTATGGTTTCCTAATTTTATGCTTGCTACCTTATTCTAGCTTAACAATCGTTTATTTCCTATTGTGTTATATGTAGGAGGAAAGGGCTAGAGCGGCTTTAGCTAGAAGAGGCGGGGAAGAATTTATTTTCCACGAATTTTATTTAAGTGTAATTCACTATTTTCCACATTTGAACATTCACCTTAATCACCACTAATGATGAGGGATAATAGATTTTGTGGGAATATCTCTGTAACCCCTCACACGAGACACAACTCATCCAAAATAGGGTCGCCATTGGCTCAAAGGCCAGTTGCGTATGCTCAGTGTAACCGTGATAACTACAAAAGTGAATTAGTGTTATTTGATGTTGATTTAAGTTTGTTGAGGCATCTGTCTTTTTTGATATTTTTATTAATAAGTTATGAAAAACATTTTTTAGTGAGACTCTAACGGCATTATTAAGCCTAACGGCTATGTAACGGCTAGTTTGACCGTTAACGTAAAAATAATGTTCGCACTCCTTTTGCACCTCACAACGGCTATTTTTTTAAACGAGAGGACCGTTGGAAGCTTTTCTCTATAAATGAATCCTCTTCCACAAACAAATTTCATCCGGTTAAAAATTTCACATTTATTCTCTCCCATCTTTCTTATTATCACTTGATCAAAGCTGTATAATCCATGTTCGTCAGCTCTTGTTGCTTTCCGAAAGCCGAACGTTCAGTCTCCGATATAATGGTATGTTTAAGTCATCGCAATCCAGAGAAAAATCCTTTATCACCACCATCACCTCCCCAGGGTTCTCCTCTAAATGTTGTACTACTCGGTACTCCTCCACCATTTCTTCCTCCCAAATATCGATATCAGCATATGAATGAAAAAATACCAGGGGTGGGACTTGGGTTGGTTGGGCGGGTTGGAGGGTTTGGCCGAGCCATGCCCGTACTAAAAATTCTTTGCCCAGGTTGCCCATGGAACCCATGGAACCCGTGGAGGTATGCCCACAACCCGCCCAACTTGTATCTTGGGTTCCTCGGGTTCCTCGGGTTGACCCATGATGCGTATTTAAAATCAATATTTATGACAACTCTAGGTAACAATTAGATTTACTTACTTCATTTATATCAAAATTTCAATGAATTTGAGATTCTAATTAACGCAATAATATATAATATAAATTTTCTTTCTTAGATTAAAAAATAATATAAAAAATTATACTAAAAATAATAATTATACCACTAATAAAAATATTATATAAATTATTTTATAGTTCCATGGGTTCTTCGGGTTGCTTGGGTTAGAGATATATGAACTCGTGCTTGCCCAAGTTAGTTCGGGTTGGTAAAATATATGCCCATAGTTGCCCAAAATTTTGAAATACCTAACCCAACCCGCTCAATTTTCGGGTTGGGCACGGGTTGGGTGGGTTGACCCAACCCAAGTCCCACCCCTAAAAAATACCTTATGAATACTTTTTTGATTACTCTCCATCTCAAAAACCATTATCTCCTTCTCGATTAACAAAAAAGATAACGCATCCACCTCCTCCATTTACGTGGGGTGAAGATTGTTGTCTTTGCGGAAACTATATGTTGTACTACAAAAACCGGATGAAATAAAACGATCTTGGATTGGGGTGAATAACTCACTATTGTGGAGTACTATCAAAGCAAACTTCAACGATGAAACTCCTGAACCCGAAGTTGTACGAGATGTAAATGGATTGTCGGCGCGATGGACTGAAACACACGACAAAGTCCACTAATTTATGCACTTAGGAAGATTGATCGAAGGTCGTCTTAAGGGACAAACCAATGAGGATTGGAATGAATTGAAAGAATTTTTTTTTAAGTACGAACAACACTACCATCTCCTCAAGACTTTTCCCGTGAACCATAGTATAGGCTAAGTAAGTGTGTTCATGTAACCCGTTTAGGTTTTAATTATGTCTATCTGCAACATGTAATTTAGATTTTACTTTATCTGCACGATGTAACTTAGAATTTTCCTTTCCGCACGATGTAACTGAAATTATTTTGAATGCAACTTTGATTTAGTGAACACCTTGAAAAACGAATTTTGGGTGGAATTTTTTTTGTGTGAGTGAAGACAGGTCAAAGTCAAAGCTTGACTTGGGATGGCTACTGAGTAACCGACCCCATAAAAGTGGCGGCTAGTAAATAGCCACCTCACAACCATAGTTTTTTTGTTTTTTTACCCATAGCACCATAGTACTTGCTCTAATAAAAATTTAACCCTTTTCCTCATTTACCATCCACTCTCTACTCAATGCCATACAACTTACCAGGAACCACTTGCTCTGGATGGGATATGAATGTAAGGGAGAATTGGGCAACATGGGCTATGTATGGCTTTGTCCGACTGTCCCAAGGTGAAACAAAATAAGGTTTTTTAGTGATATATCCCTCTACTAATGATTAATTACATATATGTCCTACCTTTTTCACAAATTTATCAATATATCATTTCTGGTTGTTTTTACATCCGACATTGGAAAAGCCAAAAAACGGTGCCACCTCATCAATAATAACACCCTAAATCTCCCTAACTTACCCTTACAAAGTTAACCCAAGCATAGTGAAGTACCTAGACACACCTAAACTCGAGTACTTAACCATATTATATCCGCACCACCACCATGAACCCTGAAACAACCACCTAAAACAACCCTGAACCACCCACCTGAACCCTGAACAACCCTGAACTCAACTGAAACAACCCTGAACTCAACTGAACAACCCAAAACTCAACCCTGAACATTGAACACAACCACCACCACCTGAACACTGAACTGAACACCCACAACCAATACCTGAACCCCTGAACCATCCCCACCTCAACCACTTGCACCCTGGAACCACCAGCACCACCATCACCACCACCACAACCATGATTAATTACCCTGAAACAACTTTGTCCTTGCATTAAAATCATTCTCAAACAAAAACCATTTTTATAAATCATACAAGCTCAAATTAATTCATTCAATTGCAACCCATTCAACACCCACAAGCCAGACAATCAAAAATCCCCAAACCAAATTATTAAAATTAGGGTTTACAAAAAAAGAACAAAATTAGGGTTTCTGATATCAAGTAACAAATAACAGTAATTATACTATCATGTAATTAAACACAGTCGATTTAACTCATAAACACAGTCTATTTGAGATAACCCACCACCACATCTGACCACCACCACCAACACCAAAAAAATCTCATAGAAACTGTATTGATCTCTACCAATCTCGTCTCCAACAACAAAACAAGTTAATTCTATCCAATTCAAACGATTTTTTTACTTGAAATCAAAACAGGCACCGATTGATTTCAGTTCAATTGATGGGTTACGCATCTCGTCTCCAACAGATCGGTTTCACGAATCCCAAACATCAATTGAAACTGAAATCTATAGGAGTCGTCGTCGGTTATTGATTTGTGAAAGGTATGAAGAAGAAAGGAGGAAGAAGAAGACAACAGCGGCAAGTGAGAGGAACAAGTGAGAGGAAGTAATTTAGGGTTTCTTATTTATATTTCTAAGCTTGATTATCATCCGTTGGATTTCATTGACTTCCATTTCTCATTTGATTGTCAGGTAACTTGAGGGTAATCTGGGAATTTCTAAACCGGTGAGGCTAATAGCATAAATTTGGCTGAATAATTAATTGATTATGGTGGGGTCCCTCTGATTTAACCCTGACCTAACTCTGCCCTAACGGAAAATCCGTTACAAAGGATTTTGGGTGAATCTGTTTTATTGTGTGACTTAAATGTCTTTAATACACTGTTAACAGAGGGACTTACCGTGTTAATCCCCAACAAAATAAAAGAAAAAAACAGGCAAGATTGTTGGTTAAGAGAGGAGAGTGAACAAGTGTGAGTAAATAAGAGAGATGGAGAAAAAAAAGAAAGCAGTTGAGATCTCCGCCTAACTTCGATACACACGAGAAACACAAAAATATAATCCCCCATTTCTTCTTCTTCTCCAATTATTTTCCGATTCCTTCATTTCTCTCAATTCTGAACCCTAATAATTCCCACGACAAACAATCATGGCAGGATTACTCCACATTGGAACATCCTTCATTCCTTCATCTTCTTCAGTAATAAACCCCAAATCATCTTCACCTTCATTGCCTTCCGTTCGTAGTACAAAAAAGACTCAAATTTGTGCGAAGGTCCGTGAGATATTCATGCCTGCATTGAGTTCAACAATGACAGAAGGTAAAATCGTATCATGGATTAAATCTGAAGGTGATAAATTATCTAAAGGAGAAAGCGTTGTTGTTGTTGAATCTGATAAAGCTGATATGGACGTGGAGACATTTTATGATGGTTGGTTAGCTGCTATCATGGTTGAAGAAGGTGGTGTTGCTGCTGTTGGATCAGCCATTGCTTATCTTGCTGAAACTGAAGATGAAATTGAAGCTGCTAGATCCAAAGCCAATTCATCTTCTGGGGCTTCGTCTGCTGCGCCTGCCGCGGTTGCGCCGGAGAAAACTCTAGAAGCCCCAATTGCTGCTGTTCAACCACCACCATTGGCAGCACCAGCAGCACCCGCTGTGATTGCTGCTTCTTCGATTCATCCGGCTTCGGAAGGAGGGAAGCGTATTGTTGCGTCTCCTTACGCAAAGAAGTTGGCTAAGGATTTGAATGTTAATTTGAGTTCAGTTGTGGGGAGTGGTCCAATGGGGAGAATTGTTGCTAAAGATGTTGAGGCTGCTGCTGCTGCACCGGTTGTTGCCTCTGCTGATGTTTCATCTGGTCTGAAGGCGAGTTCTGCGGCAGCTTCTCCAGGGGTTGCATTGGGTAGTGTTGTTCCTTTTACTGCAATGCAGGGTGCTGTTAGTAGAAATATGCTTGAGAGTCTCAATGTACCAACTTTTAGAGTTGGTTATACCATTACTACTGATGCACTTGATGCTTTGTACAAAAAGGTTGGTTATTTTTTGGCAGAATTTGGTTTCCGTATCGTTGGTTCTTTTGATACGTTTAGTATGAAATGATTGCTTATTGGAAAACGTTTTGATTAAATGTTGTATTTGTGAAAAATATCAGATCAAGCCAAAGGGTGTTACTATGACTGCTTTACTTGCAAAGGCAACTGCACTTGCTCTGGCTAAACACCCAGTTGTGAATTCAAGCTGTAGAGATGGTAAGAGCTTTACATATAACAGTAGCATCAATGTCGCGGTTGCTGTTGCCATTGATGGTGGTTTGATTACCCCTGTTCTTCAGGATGCTGATAAGGTTATTTCTTTTTGTGTATTATATGATTTTACGCACTCAATGAGTATATTTGATCATAATCTTTTGCTTGTTTACTGAGAGTCATATGGTCATTGTAGGTTGACATTTACTCATTGTCAAGGAAATGGAAAGAGTTGGTTGACAAGGCTCGGGCAAAGCAGCTACAACCTCATGAATACACTACAGGTACTCTTCTTCAGAACCTGGATTCTGCTTCTGTTTTACTAGTGATTCTACTACCATTTATGTCCTCCAAGAATTCCATTCATGACATTTACACTCAGTATTGAATTTGGCGTCTTTGTTTGAACTCGAGTCCTCTTTCAAACACTGAGATTAAACTTAGCATCTGAAATTGAATTTCACATTAATCTTCTATAACTCTGTTCTGTATGCCCGCTACTTAGATTGATAGTGTTCTATTTACTCATCTCAACCTGACAACAATCAAACAGTAATTTATTATTAAGATACTGTACATCTTGCCCCTGTGATGCTGCTTGTCCTCAATCATATATTATAGTAAATAAAGACCCGTAAATTGCCAGTTCTTTCATCCTTACCATAATGTGCTATTGGTTTTGACAGATCGAGTGTTTCTTATGCATTATGTCCCCTTTTCTCTTTTCTATTAGGTACATTCACACTTTCAAATCTCGGCATGTTTGGTGTTGATCGTTTTGATGCAATTCTACCTCCTGGAACTGTAAGTTATTAATCTTAAAACACATGTGTTTGAACAAAACACATAACCAAGTTCTCTCCTTGAGAAACAAAGTGGAGTGGATATTTGTATCTGACCTCCTTTATTCCTTTTTGGGTGGGATTGATGATGCAGGGAGCAATCATGGCTGTCGGAGCATCCGAACCTTCACTAGTTGCCACCAAGGATGGCCGCATTGGTGTGAAAAGCCAAATGCAGGTAATTATCTAGCATGTGTTACATTGCTAGCCAAGGCAAAAAGATAAAAGCTGTTATGTACTTGGAAATAGCTACAACTCGATTTTCTCACCTCAGAGTCTTATACGTGGGTTTTGCAGGTAAATGTTACAGCGGACCATCGAGTCATATATGGTGCTGATTTGGCTGCATTTTTACAAACCTTAGCAAAGATCATTGAGGATCCCAAAGATCTTACCTTTTAAGCAGGCATTTTTTGGAGTTCCTTTTTTCTTTCTTTTATCAAGGAGAGAATTTTGCAGTATAGTTGGTACTTTACTGTCTTGTCTTTATTTTCGATTGTTTGGACATCTATCTATAATGCAGCTATTGGAATTTCTTGCTCACATCAGATCATCTTGTCTTGGTATAATAAGCACTTTTTGCTCTTGATACTTTGCTTCAGTTTTACCCCCAACAGACTACAGTTAAAGCATAGAAACACCCCAAATTACCAAGACTTTTTGTTAGTAATTCAGTTAGTAAGTCATGTTAACATGTAAATAATCCTTCAAGGATCCCAACGGCATTAAGTCGTAGACAAAATATGTCTGGTCATCATCTATGCTGTAACCGATCATGTCAACTGTGTTAGGATGGTGTAAGCGGCTACGCATTTGAATTGTCGAAAACAGCATTTGAATTGTCGAAAACATTGACTGATCATGGTATTCGTGGATATCACTTATGCTTTTGGGTAATGGTAGATATCACCTATGCTTTTCTCGCTAACTTGTCTAATTGCAACTACCTGTGAAGATAATTTCGGTACATTACTCACCACAAGTAGTTTAAGAGCAAATTTTGAGTCAGTGCAAAGAATATGATAGCTAACGTGTTGGTGAAAACCTTGTTTCAATTGACTCTCAAACACTACAATAATTGCAGTGAAAGAGCCCGAACATCTATCTATTCAAATTCAAACAAGGAAGAAAATCGACAAAAATAAATCAAAGACTTGGATCTTGTTATGGTTTGGATCTCTTTCAAGGTATATATGGAGATGGGATTATAGGAATACAGTACATAGGAGGAATATTACAGAGAAGTTTAAGAGAGGAATAGAGTTGCAACTTTCCGCTTTGATCTTTTTACTGCAAAGTTATGCAGGAGATTTTGCCCTTTGGTGTCGGTCGCTGCAAATTGATGGAAAATTTGCATACTTCAAAATCGTACTAAGCATCACATTTTCACAGGATACCAAGTATGGCCTTGATGTCTTCTTTCCCGTGTGTTTGACTATGCATGGATGCTCGCATTCTGATATCTAGGTGCAGCCTCAAGATTTCAGTGGTATCTGTATTGATTTACCCAGAGAAACTAGTTGGAACTGATTTAGACCTTTGGAATAGCCAACCATTGATTACTGTTTCGGTGGCCTCTCAAGTGCAACCCAACCAAACTTCCCTTTCCGGAAGTCTGTCAAGAGACGAAATGAAGCTTGATGAACATCTCCATTGAACATTTGAAGAGCCAATTTATCAATAAATCTGCATTTAAGAAACCAAATGAAATCAAGAACTTAAATGAAACTAATGGTATTCCAGCGCAAGCAACTTACATTTTCCCACTGTGCCCAGGACCCTCTGCAATGATCTTGTAACGTTGGTAAAGAGCTTTTGAACCTAATAAGAAGGTAGATGTTGTAGTCATTACAAGTTGTTCTTAAAAAAATGTCAGACAAACTTAAGACTAAGAGAAAATATATAGGTATTCACAACACAAAGATGTAAAACAGCCTTGATCCCAATTAACTTCTTCTGATATTATCAAAAAATCTCCAATAAGGCAAATAGTTTACACGAGAAAATGAACCAAAACTCAAACTCTCTTCCGAAGAACAATTCTTCCGACAGTGTCTTCCCTTATCGCACTTAGCCACCTTAGTGCCCTTGAGTCAATAATGCACATGATGTAGGCTTCATGAATGAAGCGTCTATCTGAACGGTTTGGACAGACCAACCCGTAACAGGTTGAAGGCAGTAACTAACACACCCCCTTTAGCTTAATAACAAGCAAATATGAAAATGGTGACTAAACCCTATTTGTAGTACATTCTTCATCATGAAATTACAAATATTCACTTGCTATTAAAATCGCAAATAAGTTGCTCAGAAGCTTTTGATAGTCTATGATATTAACACAAATTATTACCCTTCAACTAAGCTTTTGTAGGCACATGCATCTTGGAAAATGAACCAGAAGTATGTATTGTAATGTTTTTCATGACCAAACTATACACGTCGACTAAGCCAGTAAACTTGCTTATCTTTTGAAGAGTTGGGAAACGTACCTACTGTCGGTATTCTCATCAGCATCTGTACAAGAATTGCAGCTACATCAGCAACATTATATGATCTCTCTCCAATGTCATCACATATAGCAAGCTTTATTGCGGATGTTTGGTCACTTATTCTCATCGGGATTATACCAGGAGAATCTAGCAGCTCCAGATCATTCCCAAAATGGACCCATCTTTTCCATAAGAAAGAAAAACACCAAACAATTAGAAGAAAATACTGCAAGATTGCACTATATATTATTGGTCATCGCTAATCATGTACAGAATTTTTGCATGTTTAACAAAGAAAAGAAGGCCATAGACTGGGAGTTCATGGTATAAAACTATATGATGCTTATAAAGGGTCTAAACAAATACATACTTCAAATGCCTTGTGACACCAGGTCTAGGAGCTGCAGTACACAAACGCCGCTTCAGCAAACGGTTAATTAGAGAAGATTTACCAACATTTGGATACCCAACTATTCCAGCCCTAACCTGTTATAAAAGCAATTAACAAATAGCACAAAGTATCACAAAATATAATGAAGTTCATAAAATAAAATCAACTTAACAATTTGACAAACTTTTGGCGCCTTCAAAGAAGAAAATCGCCAACAAATTGTTTTCTGAACTATTCTGAAGGAATCAGATCTCACAGTAATGGTATATTAGTAGTACATCAAGTATAGAACTATGGGAAACTCACTGCACGGGGAAGTAGTCCTTTTGATTTACGCTTGATATTTACATTAACAGCCATAGACTTCGCCAATCTCCCAAGTTTGATGGCTCCCTGCATTAGCCAAGAATCAGTACATATTGCTAATTCGTATCCCATCAAGCGACATAAGCTCTAAAAGAAAGATACCATCCCAAGTTTCCCATTGGCGAAGACAACTTTTGTTCCCTGGTTGGCAAAATAATGAGCCCATGCGTTTCTATCCGCAGTTGAAATCATATCTTCTCTATTGAGAACAAGAATTCTTTTCCTATTCCCTATCCAAGCCTCCATCTGCTCCAAAATAAAACAGTATGTGTTTGGTTAAAAGCAGAAAATGTTGTCGAGACACATGAATGCAACTTTACTAAGCATTAACGCTTCTCTACAAGAAGAGAATCTTTGTCGGACACAAGGAAATGTGTCAAACACAGGATATGCATGTCCATATAATGTTGCTGTGATAGCATCTGACAGAGATCTACTCCTTTAATGTGCCATAAACATTGAATCTCTTGGGATTTACACTATGTAAGTTAAAATACTATCCCTACGGGTGTACAATTTTGTATCCTATGTTTTCAAACTTGCCTAACTCAGTATCCATGCCAGTTTCTGATAGCATCTATTGTATATATAATCATCAACTTAAAGACGATATTAACCCAACTTAAGAAATAGAATTCCACCTGAGGATGACCTGTGGCAAGAGGGATTCTTGCATCTCGAACCTCAATGACAACATCCATCAATTTGAGTTGTTCTTTAAGCTCCTTGTCAGTTTTCGCAATATGACCAGGATACCACTGCAAAAACATCATGTTAGGTCATGGCTTCATTTTCCACAGTAATTCTTAAACTACGCGCGACCTTATCTGTACCTGAACAGGACGAAGTAATCTGGACCAGTATTGAAGGTCAGCATCTAAATCAGGCCAATTAATATCCCCATCAGCCCCTTCATATGTAGTCCCATTACTGTACCAATTTGGCGCCTTTCCACCTACAATCTGCAAATATTTCACATCGCTTCTTTTGATTACAACTAGCCCACAAAGGAGACACAACCAATAGATAATCCTGGGTTTTACAATTATGGGTTTCTTCGATCAGTAATGAATTTACACTATGTAAACAGAAAAGGGAATACCAATCTCTATACCAATACTACTCCTTAGACTGGAGGTTTAATAAAAACCTAGTCTTTATTTACCTGAATAGAAGAAGATGTCTGAGATGGATGAACAACTGCTGATGATGCAAGACACATTTGTATTGACTTTGTTTTCTTATGAAAAAGAAGAGGGTGACTGGTTTTACTGGTTGTGGTGGCGGTGGTGGTAGTGATTGTAGGTGGGAGTCTTAAGCCGGAACTTTGAATAGACATTGCTTCTCCTCAGTGTAAGTGCTGCTTGCTGGTTCAGAGTGGGAGAGAAGAGGAGGGAAAGTAGATAAGAGTTGTGTTCTGTAGATTTCTCTGGTCTGGTCAGATATTTCTACAAAAGTTGGGCCTTTTCCTTAACCAGCTTACAACTTACACTTCAGTTACACTGCCTTAACCAGCAGTTCAAATGCTAAGAGCAAGCACTATGGTGCCATAAGCCTTCTCTATTGAATAGAGAAAGGGGAAGGCAGAAATGTCGAAAAAATAGCAACCACAGTGGTCTTAGCTATTTCGAGACGGAAATTGGATTTCCGTCCCATCCCAATTACGGGAATTGGATTTCCGCACATAAGATATTAGAAGGATTTTTTAAAATTTTACGGGAATTGGATTTCCGCCCTGCGGGAATTGGATTTCCGCCTCGCTTCTCTATTGCTATTGCCTGCTACGGATTGGTAGCAGGCAATAGAGAAGTCCATCAATTTCTCTATTCAATAGAGAAATTTTGCACCATAGTAGTTGCATTTCTCTATTCAATAGAGAATTCTCTATTAATAGAGAACCATAGTGCTTGCTCTAAGATATACTGTAGAAGATGATTGTGGTGAAAATTCTTGCAAAAATACTTGTGAAAACCAGCTGAATTGATGCAAATGTTGCTAGATCAGAACTGCTCTAGCCAGCAAGCGAGCAAGTTATTTTTCCACAGGTATTCATTGTAGCCATTTTTATTTCACAAAAATATTGTCTGGTGCAAATATCATCATGACACCAAGAGTTCCACAAAATCATTTTAGTGAAAATGCACAGGCTTACTGAACTAGTATTGATATACATATATGATAACAAATGAAAACTATCCGAACTTTCGAAGCAAAGTGTATTTTTTTAACTTTTCGACAACGAAAAACATTTGAAAACCCTCTCTATGTACAACAGTAGTACCCACCCCCTTTCATCATTCAACGGAGTGGTGTCGACTCATTTTTAACATCACCCTTGTAAATTTTATCTTATTTTTACAAACGGCATACCTTTATGATCAACCAACTGACACTCGGATCACTTCAGACCCTTTACATAGATCCGATGTGGCACACGTAATGAGAAGAAACCACCGCAGGATTACATCGAATGAAGCCGTTAAAGTACACACTGCCTTCTCTTCTGCGTCAAATCATCAGCTCTTGTACAAATCAAACAGCCGCTATAAACTTCTTAGGGTATCAACTCTGTCAATTACATCCAAAGCTTTGATCCTATCGATATCAAAATCGATGACTGGGACTGCTGGCGCCCTTCTCATTGGGAACTCCTTATTAAATCCAGTTGTTGGTGAATGGCTATTACTCTTGCTTAATCTACAGTGCTTGCTCATTCTGGTCTTATCAAACTCTTGACTCTTGCTGATTCCAGGAGTCAGTTTCCTTTTACTCACATCTCGCAGCATTTGCTGGTCTTCATCCGTTAGCAGTGGTGATGGTGGACTAGGTTTATGTGAGGATAACTGAAATGTCTTTTGGTTCGGTGATCGAATGGGGGATTTGATGGGAGATCTGATTCCACCATTAGGGCCATACCTCGATTGACTAACTAGATGGTGAAGCCATACTACCAGTTCAAGTATATAAGATTCAGTCTTCTCCTTTTCAGCATGGTGCAGTGTTTCAATTCGAATTATTTCGGTTTGCCCAGATGGTTTTCGGTTCACGTCCGATCTGAAATAACAATGTAATTAGGTACTGCGTTGCATTATTTTAGTTGAATGTCTCAGTAAAACAAGTAGTAGTATATTACTAACCCTGTATTCGCCCATTCTCCAACCCAACCAAAACCGTGATGAGCCCTGATTTCGAAACAACAATGAAACAGATTCTAAATAAATGAATAATTACACAAACCAAATATATTGCTGCTTCATCATAACTAAAAAAACGTTATAAAAGTTTACTTGGTAGTGTTTGTAGCAATTGGAACAAGCCACTGCAAAGTTTTCTCCATTTCAGCCTTGATTTGTGGAACAGTGAGCTTAAGTAGGAAAGAAAAAATAGGTGGTTAGAATGTTATCAATGATCGAAACAGAATTCAGGAAATCATGGTGAATACATAGAATTCATAAAACAGGCAAGATGATACCTCTTCCTTGACTTGAAATGACTGTAGCTTGGAACGTAAAGCTGACTTTACAGTAGGAGGCAATCCCTGGTATAAATTATCCCTAGTATTTGGAGGCACAGAACTCGATCGAGATACCTAATCATATCCAACGTTAGCTCATGCAAAGCCTTTTTTATGACTTCAATTAAAATGGTGTAGCATAATTAGATTAGAAAGGACTTACAAGGGTATCAATTTGAGTTATTATGTTTGCATAATGCAAAGCAAGACCAGCAGGACCCAGTCTCTGATGAGTGTTCAGAGATTCTTTCACTGGTTTATCACTATCTGCAAGCTCAGCCATATAAACAACAACATTAGGAATATAGTGTTTTGGATCGATCACAAAGAAACATGTCATCTTGTGGGTAGATTTAACATACCAGCACTGCTGAAAGCTTCATGAATTTCTAGATGTAAGAAATGGACGATGTCTACAAGCTTTTCCATCACCTGCAAAGATATTAGACCCTTTCAGAAAGTCAATGCGGGTAACTAAAAAAGAGCTGGGCTTATGGGGAATTCGAGAAAACACTTAAGCCGTCTTAAAAACGGATCCTAGATGTATCATTATCAGCAAATCAAAATAGATTTTCCACGGGGTCTACACCATATATTTTCTGGTCCAGGTCTGAAAACGAGCCGATATGAGGCGCAGCCTTAGTTAAATATTAGTGTTTCCCAAGTATTCACTTGGCTTAACCCTGAAAACATGCATTGTGCATCCATCCAGATATACCATAATGATATTTATCATGGCCAACTCGCTCTGTTGGCATTTGAAAGAAATTATCTGAGAAGAGCAACATGCACTATACCTCTTCCAAAATCCTTGACCATAGAGATTTTTTCTTCAGACCTCTTACATGTTTTCTTTGGCTTTTTAGCTCAGCCCTTAAAATCGCAAGACTATCTCCTGCATGTCAACATAATACCCAGTTATATCATTGCTCGGTAGATAACTGTGGAAAAAGAGTAACTCATGGTTAACTATAAAATAAATGGCTTGGCACAACCACAAGAAGGGATTATACTGTTGTTTCGCAATTTCCATACCAACTTGTTTGACAACTAACAAACTGTAGTGCTAAGCAAAGAACTCAAGAGGGCAGTCAATACTGAGGTGAACAGCATTCATTTCTTTTTTAAACTTTAAAAGTATCTGAGTGGATAGAGTTTTGAAGATTAGATAACAATACTGATGGTTTAGGAGTAAGGACACACCATTATTTTACACAAGAATTGAAGAGCAAATGCATTCAGAAAGAAAATTAGCTGCACACGCTTGTATTTCCTAATAAATACTACTTGTTAACCGCAAGAATTCAGACTCCCGGAGGGTCGGTTATCCCACATGAATGAGGGTCACAAAGCTTCAAACTTAATAATTTATCGGTATGACTACCTCCAACCAACAGCTTCTTAGCCATGTATTTGAGACAAACAGTAGCACTGCAGCTAAATCGCACACATGAAAGCTTCGAAAATTATTATCCCAGTTTATATACATCTGTGGTTTGTATGGGTAACAGTTTCATGACATTTCCTACCAAAAGTGTTTCCGCACCAAAATGGCAGTGGTCATTTATCACTTAACATGAAACTGAGCAAACTTCAACCTTTGCATCCTAGAACAGTGATTAGTTTTTTGCAATGCTACTTAACTTATTCCTTATTATATCTATGGTTTCGGATTTTTTTCCACTGTTTGTTCTTATCATATAAGTATCACACTTTCGCAGTCTGCTATTACTGCAACAGTTTTGACCTACACTATTTCATGTCTCATAAGGACCTTTATTGACCCTACTTGTCTAACAAAAAGAAAAGGTTGACAAGCCTCAACGACGTATAAACATAAAACAGTGAAACATAGCCTTCGAACCTTTTTGAGCAACATTTGAGTTATCCTCTTCCTGAAGCTTACGGCGATAATCTTGTTCAAATCTATCCAAGGCATGCAACTCATGATACAATTCCTGTAAGAGATAAAAGGTTCAATCATCTTGTCTTGCGTAGATTCTCAACAAAACAATCATGCAACAACTAAGATGCAAAAGATAAAACTAGTTGAATGTCTAGAAATATCTTAGGCTGACACACATTCATTGGTGGGAAGAACTCCAAAATTGACATCGTAGGATTACCCTCCCTAAGAGGAATATCATCAACAAACCAGAAAAAACGACAGATCAAGTGAAATCCTAAAACACAAGTGGGCTTAGGAAAGAGCAGTCAATATTACATGATGGTGGCAGAATTTGGCAATTTGGCAATGAAATGTGGCAGAATGTCAATATTACATGATGGTGGTGAGATGGCAATAGTGGAAGAGGTGGCATGATGGCGCAGAAGATTTAGCAGGTGGTCGGATACATGGTAGGGCGGTGTGCTTGTGGTGACGAGGTAGTAATGATGATTGAGAGGTGATTGTATGGTAGTGTTGATGAGGTGGCAAAGGGTTTAGACAGGGATTCGGTTCTAAGGCGGCAATTTAAAAGAGAAAAGATAATGTCATATCTTGAGGAAAAGTGGCTTTGATGAAAGTAAAAAAATGTTAGCTAGCGAAACAATTGACCTTTTGGTTCTTATATTCATTCTTTTAATGCAAGTCAAGAAGCAGAAAGACAATGTACTAAATGCTAACTATTATATTGACTTCACGCATCAACTTCCACATTCGCCTTACTCTATTTTTTTTTCTTTTTTGATCATCTTCATACAAAATATTTTCCACAATACACAAGTGGTATGAAGAATCAAAAATAAGCATGTTTTGTTTGAAACATAGCAATGAGTCCAATAAATGATAACAAATTGTTGTTCAATGTAACAAATTTCGGAAACTGTACCTTAATTTACAGTTCTGATGACAACTAAACCACAAACAAAAGGACCTGTATCTCAGTTTATAAATTTGGTAAAAACGAAAGAAATACTCACAGCTGTATTCTGAACCAAAGTCATCAAATGATGCATAACTGTTTCAGCTTCCACTTTGAGGTGCCTTTGAGGGGCAAGTTCTGAAGCCAGCCTGGCGAACCATCAAAGAAGAGCAAAAAAAAACAAAACATGAGTTACATATCAATAATGCAGTAGAAAATGACAACTTAAGATGTCATCAATCATTACCTCTCAAAATACCGATCCAAGTGATGCCATTGAGGATCTTTACAACGGTTTCCAAATCGGATAACTTCACCTGAGAATATTTTCAATTCCTCCCTGTATCAATGGTACAGCAATGCCACACGGTTAGTCTTCGGTATCCGATATAGATGTGTTCCCAGCACTAAAACGACAAAAAGAATCAAAAATGATCCACCTCTTATCAGCAGCGGCAATCCTTAGGAGTTCGTCCATATCTTTTGATACCAAATGCTGTACACCTTCTGAAGGAAGAACTACTTCCTTTAAATGTTTAATGTTTTCCTTTGAAAGGGAGTTCATAAGAGTAGCACCCTTGACAATAGTGTTTGCTACTTCAAAAGCCAAAATTGATATTTTATTGCCTTTCGTTGCGACGCCAGAAACAAATCCACTACTGAGGTTCAGGTTTGTCATACTACTTCCAAGAGTATCCAAAACCTCAACTGCCTTACCAAGCCCAGCGGTACCAGCTCTGCCCAAAAGCGAGCTTACCTCTGAAACTTGCTGCACGAGGTAAAATTCGGAACTATCATTTGGCTGGCATGACAACTTCGAATGAATAACCATAACAATACATACATAACATCTCTAATGACAACTCGTAGTATATCCATACCTTAGCTACTGCAGCAGGTCTCAGTTTCGTCGACCTAGATTTGTGTGAAAGAGCCCTATTTAGCCGTGGAATCCCATCGTCAATATCATTCTGATTAGTAGCATATGTATCTCTAGTCATTTCATGAAACGTAAACGGTTCTTGTAACAGTTTGTCCATGCGTTCCCCATTTGATGGAGGTGTCAAAACATCATCATGTTCATCTTGACTATTATTAGGTGGTAAACTTCCACTGGGAGCATGATCAACAGTCGATCTCCTCGAGCATATCCCTCCCATTGCAACAATTAAATACAATACTTCACTTCTCCGTCGACCTGAAGAAATTAAACAAACCCTAGTCAAGAACTTGAAAATTAACAAGTAAATGTTCCTCAATTAGTCAAGCAAAAGACTGAGGGAGGACATTACAAAGACCAGGTGTCAATAATACCCGCCCAAGTCCAGAAATTTGATCCTGTATTCCACCATGTAGTCCCACAACTCCGATTTTGATCACTACTTGATTTCCAGTCCATCAACTCAATAACTGCAACACCCCCAATACATAAAATCAATCAAATTTCTTCACAAACCTAATAAAATCACCCTTAAATAAAAATACATGAAGTAACAGAGAAAGTAAGAAAAACCCAGGAAATAAAAATCA
>JAJJMA010329623.1:0-17397 GCA_023529015.1 Papaver nudicaule
CAAAAGCACTTCCTGACAGTATTAAGCTAGCTTGACTGTTAGCAAATGCCAAATTCGTTAGTGGAGGTGGTGTACGGCATTGAGATTTTGCTAATGACTTTTCACAAAACTTTAACCTAAAATTCATACTATGACATGTAAAATAAGAAACGCCAACATTGAGCCTAACTACCAAAGCGCTATCTTGCTAAGAATCATATTCAACATGGGAATCTTTTCATCATCCTAGATTCATAATGACATATACAAGCTTATCAAAGAAAGAAGAATTTTATGACAGCTAAACATAAAACCTTTGTGACATGCTTCAAGCATAACAGAGAAAGAAAAGGTTGAAATTCTAATTTTTGGACCCACATCATTATGACTGAAAAACAACAATCTCTTCAAGGAGGAAAAATCATGTTATGCCATTATGAATGAAAAGAACCACATATAAACACCACTACTAACATACTAATGACGCCCAATACATCTTAACAGAGAGGTTTTTCAATGGTTTTTATAAAGGCTAACAGCAGCCATACGTTCAAAGACTTCTATAAAAGGAAAATTTTAACAAGTTTACCAGCATACTTATCAGCAGCATATGTACTATTAAGACACCCTTAACCACGTTAAAAACATTCAATACTTCCTAACACAGGAGCCTTTTAAGGTTCAACCTCCTTTAACAACAGTAAACATACTCACAATTCTTATAAAGAGAAAGTTTTAACAGTAATCAAACACAGCAGCATGACCAATACTAAAAACCTCATTACCACACAGAATAGCTTTAAGTTTCATTAAAACAAGAAGAAAATTTTTCGAAAACCACAGGTCAGACCTCTTCTAGCGCCAAAATGTAGTTGGTAAAATCCCCATCGGTGAGATTTTACCAATACACCCATACTTAAAGACCATAAACATGTTATAATAGACATACATAAGATAAATCATCACAAACTCACATAACAGCTTCATGTGTAAACACAAGACAGAATTTCCAAGAGAAACAATAAGCAAAGTATCATAAATATATATTAACCAAAGCTCTCATACATAAGTTATTAAATGAATCCTTGCATCTCACCTTGCTAAGGATAACTCTCTACCAGAATATCAAGATCCAATCTAACAGTTGAGCCAAAGAGAGTAAGAGAAGTTCTTTCTCTCCCTTTGAATCAACCCCAGAATTCACTTCTCCAACCCCTCTCTTCGTTGTGGTACATGGCCTTATATAGGCGTCTATTACAAAGTGGGAAACAGCTAATACATACAAACGACTCCTGACACCAATTGTCCTCTTTCTCACCGCCTTACCGTCGTGTTCCATTTGCTCCTCAGCGTCTTCCTTTATTTCTTCAGCGTCCTTCACACTTGACTGGATAAGATTGATGACTCGAATCCCACTGAGTCAACGAGTCAGCCCTGACAATCCGACCGTTCTGCTCAGTCATTAAATGCCCAACCAACTTATTCAGCTTTTGTCGGGATCTTGCCGTTGTCACTGTCTTGAAGTGTGCCGCTATGCCCAATACCTCTCAGCGTCCTCTCCGTGTAGATGATTACCGCTGAAGGATGCTGTTGTTGCCATTCTCTATTCTTAAGGATACTCTTTATCACGAAATCTTCCCTTCAGCGTCTCAAATTGGCTTAAGTCATTTTCTACACCTACAACGTGAACAAAATAGCCATCTCGAACTCAGGAGAATTTCCAAGTTTCTGGTACGCAAACCGGTTCGTGAACCGTGCGCCTGTCAAATTTCGTCAAATCTGGATTCCGCTGGAAGTACTGGGCTGAGCCAGAACTTAGACGTGAGAACGTCCTCAGCTGTGATCCATGGACTCTTTGCTCAAGAGTACTCCTTTAGATTCATCCATATCCAACTAACAGTTTGCAAGCAAACTATTGCAATGGACACATGGCATCGAATCTATCTCATTCATTCTTGTACTCACAGTGTTTGTGGGATCAAACACTGGTCATGACACAAGGCCACGTTACACAAGAATACGATCTCAATCGCTATTATCACTACTAAAGTAGTCGACTATATTTTGAAAGAATAGAGAAAGTAGAATAGAAGAATATCCATAAAGTCATAACTCCTACTAACCTTTTATCGATGAAGAATAATTGATGTCTTCTTTGTCTTCACAGTCTTCGTCTTCAAGGTCTCTACTACTTTGTCTATATCCCATTTCCGAAATCTAAACTCTAGTAGGCTAAATCAAAAATTGAGTTTTGCCACCTAAAACTGACAACTAGCTTGACATACCAACGCTAGTGGGTTTGACCGGACAATGCCCTAACACTATTCATCATGATGCTTTGTACGAGTTGGAGATGATGATTCTTCTTGCGCTTTCCATTGCTTGCTTGCAAATGATGGGAGATTACTTAAAGTGGAAATTTAAATTATTTCCAACTGATCTCAAAGAATTTAATCTGAGAGTCGTCGACGAAGTGAAATGTGGGCTATATACAAGTTTGGAGGAACATACAGTTTAGAAGAAACTTTCATTTCTGTCTTCGATATTTTGGATATTAATCAATGCGCAGGTGAGCATTTTCAAAAGGTTAACCCAGGATCTCAATATTGAGGGGATTGACCTTGAGGACAAGGTCCTTTTAAGAGAGGGAGGAATGATAGGAGACCCTCTATTTTAAAATCCAATGAAGGTAAAGAGTGTTATTTTTGTAATGGTTAAGGGCAAATACCTAATATTGTTTTAAAGGAATGTGCAAATGACTAAGTAGTCCCTCCGGATTTTTAATGTGGAAATGACTAAGTAGTCTTTATCAAATCAAATAATAACCTTTCCCTATCATTTTCTACTAATTACACACATCTCTCTATCACACCACCAACACGATCTCCACCACCACCGCCCTCAACCACCGCCACAACTATATTCTGCCACCTCCACCACCACCATATTCCACCGCCACTACTAACCACCGTCACCGCCATATTCCACCACCACCACAGCCGCCGCCATCGCCACATTCCACCACCACCGCCACATTCCACCACCGCCGCCACATTATACACTTAATGTGAATAAAAATTGGGTTAACTAAAGGGAGAAGTTCAGTTTGTGAAACAAAACTGGAAGGGACGGTATAAATCAGTCTTATACGAACAGTTGCAATCTGGTGGAACATATTGATCATAATCTTCAAGTTATGAACAAGTATGATCGAACGGACGTGTCCCTAGTAACTGCACATGAATGAACGGTCATGAGCAAATCTTCCAAACCGTTGTGTTGTTTCAAACAATATAAAACCCAAGTTTCTTCTCCCTGGAAACACACAGAAAAAAGCATTCAGTGTACAGAGAAAAATAAAACTTTGCATAAGAGAAATACCTGTTGAGAGTTGTTGCTACAATTGTTGCATTCGCTTGTTTTGGAGATATTCAAGTGTTGGTTATCTGCAAAAGACAATGTTGTATATTGGTAAGCATTCATCCATTCTCATATTAGCACTTGTGTATGGGATGCAAATGCTTTAAAGAAAGAGGATTACCTCGCCTAAGTGATTCACATTACATAATTACTTGATTGATTCCATGTTTGGGTTCTTGTAGATTTCCTGATTATGATTTATGTGTTAGTGTAATCTTTGTTTACTTCTATATCTGTTTATATTGTAAACCGCTTAAAAACTGCCTGACAAATTGTCTGAAAGACAATCTGTAACTATTGTGAGAACTATACTTCTGATATTGTTATTCTTTGAATTCAATACTTGCAATTCCAACGATCTTAAAGCATTTGTTTAATTGGGTTACACCCAGTTTGTGTGAATTATTACTGAATCATTGTCTTGTTGTAAAAACATGACAAATGAAGACAACAACAACACAAGCCATGTGAATGGGTCTAACATGGTTCCTGGTTCTTCCTCAAATGGTATTGTTTCTCACAACTTTCACCATGCTGTAAAGCCACCAAAGTTCAATGGGTTTGATTTCAAAAGATGGCAAGCCAAAATGCTATTCTACCTTACAACTTCTGACCAAGTATTTGGAAGATGATCCTCCTGTACTCAAGAAGGATGGTGATGCCCATCATGTGTCTGCAGTAGAAACCTGGAAGCACTCAAACTTCCTTTTCAAGAACTATATTCTCAACTACTTAGAAGACTCTCTCTATGATGTGTATCATCCGCTTGAAACAACGAAAGAAATCTGAAAATCACTTGAACAAAAATACATGACAGAATCTGCCGGAATAAAGAATCATTGTTGTGAAGTTCTTAGACTTCAAGATGATTAATTTTAAATCAGTCATAAACCAGGTGCAAGAATTTCAAATTATTCTACATGATTTGAAGGCAGAAATAGTGAGTTTGAGTGAGTCTTTCCAAGTTGCAGCCTTGATTGAAAAACTTCCTCCTTCATGGAAAGATTTCGAGAACTATCTTAAACACAAGACCAAAGAGATGAAGTTAGAGGATCTGATTTCAGATTGCAAGTGGAAGAAGAGAGTAGAAATGTAGAGAAGAAAAATGAGAAAAGTTCTTAAAGTTCCAAAATCAATATGGTGGAAGAGAGTAACAACAACAAGAAGAGGAAAAGGAAGAACAAGGACTCAAACAAAAGCAAAAGGAAGAAAAAAACATTTTCTGGTGATTGTTACGAATGTGGAAATAAGGGACATTATGCGAGAGATTGCCGCTCTAAGAATTAGAATCCAAACGAGAAGAAAAAGAGCAAGTCTCAAGCATCAGATGATGAACAAGAACTGAACATGGTGTCTGAAATTAACTTGGTATGCAACCCAAATGAGTGGTGGGTTGATACAGGTGCCACAAGACATGTATGTTATGACAAGAATTGTTTCACTACCTATGAAGAGACTGAAAATGCAGAACCGGTGTGTATGGGCAACGCTGCGACTGCACAAGTTAAAGGTAAGGGAACAATGGTTCTTAAGTTCACATCTGGCAAGAAACTTACATTAACAAATGTATTGCATGTTCCTGACATCAAGAAGAACTTAGTTTCTGGTGGATTGTTAGTGAAAAATAGATTCAAATTAGTATTCGAGTCAAATAACATTGTAATATCCAAGAATGGAATGTACTTGGGTAAGGGCTACTTTACAGCAGGGCTCTTCAAAGCCAATGTAATAACTGTTATGCCAAAAATAATTAGTTTCTTCTGCGTATCTACTTGATTCTTATTCAATTTAGCATGAAAGGTTATGACATGTTAACTCTAATTCTCTAAGGAAACTTATGGGAATGGAACTGCTACCCAAGTTTGATATAGACTTGTTAGAGCATTGCTCGGTTGAACCCACTGATGTTGTTATCTCAAGTCAGTTGTCAAGTTTATGAGACAAAAACACAATCCTTGATAAGTTTACTCTACAACCTCGGACTAGGATAATTTTAGGTAATCGAGACGAAGACTGATGAAAACGAAGACCGGAGCTTACTACTTGATAAATCATAACGTCCTCGCTGAAGGTTAGAAAGGTTTTTCCTTTCCATATCGTTTTTGCCATTTCTATCATACCAATACTCTATGATGTTGTTTATATGATCCGAAGGTATTATAGGATTTTCGCCTTTGCATTTTTCACACTTGTGATAATATGTATAGGTAGAGTATGTTGAGTTGTCTCTTGAAATGACCCCAACGGTGAACGCGTACATATATTGCTTTTGGCATTTCAGAGAACGAGCTAAGTCTGTATGAACCCGTTCATGAACGCGTACATACAAGTTCAAGAATTCTCCTGAACTCTATAGACTGCTCTGTGAACGTGTTCATATAAGCCATGCGAAAACTTCCAACTTCCATATCTTGAAGTTTTCGGTCTAGGCATGACTAGTTCTCGGACTTGTCGTGACTTGGCCCATGGAATTCAACAACTTAATCCAAGCGATGTTCAAACTAAGTATTTGGACCAGAAGTCGCAAAGCGATGTCCAAACAAGCATTGGACCAGAAGTCGCGGACCTTCAAACAAGGTTGAGTCTTCTTTAACTTTTGGCTTAGTCCAAAGTTCTTAGAAGATTGAGAATGGGTATTCAAGCTATGGACTTTCCTAGTTCCGGAACTTGCTTGAGCCCTACTCAAGGTTGCTTAAACTTTAAGCAAAGCCTCCCTTGGTGATCACTATAAATAGATGACCTTCTGCAAGATACAATCTCAATCCTCTACACATTTGTGTATCCTTGCATAAAGGTTGGTCGTCATCTCGAAGTCCTTTTAGGACTACGACTATTGAAAGACTTCACTTGAGGATCGTGGAGCACAGGTCGGAAGTCAAATTCCATCATGTATCTTGGGTCGATTGAATTATTTCAATCTTATCACGACCAAGATTTGATAGAAACTTCGTAAGGTAGATCTTGTATCGTAAACCCTAGAAGTTCCCAAACGCAGATTCACGAACTAGGTTTCATACTAAGTTCTTCTCGCGTTTGGAGGTAAAGTTGTTTAGGCTAGATCAATAAGCCATATTCAACATATCGATTTCCATTAACCTTGACTTTAAGTCTAAAGGAAATCACAATCGTATTCTTGTTTGATTACTTGGATACTTTTAGGCGTCCAGTTAGAGGCAGGATAGCGCTAGTCTTCACGAAGGGAAGTGGAGCAACTCCTAGGCCTGGAAAGGACGTCAGCTAGGGGAATCAAGTGCGTAGGCTTCTGCGGGAGTCAAGAGACGTAGGAGCACAACGGTAGCTGAGTTGCTGACTCAGTCTCGCGATACATTCCAGTCCGAAGTCTGATAGTAGGCTAGCGTCTGTATTCAATTAATATTGTGCGCGTTCCAAACTGGACGAGGTCCTGGGGTTTTTTCTGCAGGTTGCGGTTTCCTCGTTAACAAAACTTCTGGTGTCTTATATTATCTCTGATCAATATTTTTAAAGTATTGCAATTGTTATATATTGATTGAACCTTCGAGTGAATCAATCTCTTTGAGATTAACAAGAACTTTTTCTTGTTTAGATTCGGTTCTTAAATAAAGAACTCAACTCTTGAACATTGATTTGTGAGATCGTTCAAGTAAAACAATCACATACGTTCACGGAACTAAAAGTTGGTGGTATATCTCGGTATCCCCTCTTTTTCAGTTGGTATCAGAGCAGGTAAACACCTGAAAGACGTAACTGTCTGTGTTTGACTAGTTCGTGAACTATGAATAATAAACGTATAACTAAAAAGGTGCTATTACCTTATCAAAAAGAATTCATGAAAGCCGCCGTACTTTTTATGAATGCTGATGATAATGTATCGGCACTTTCAGAAAAACTTGAAAATAAGACTGTTAAATTTGATAATCTTGTTTAAGAATTTTCTGAAGCAAAGAGATATATTCAATCTCTTAAAAACACCATAAGTGATGGTCTCTCTCGCCAAAAAGTTCTTCAGAACAAAATTGATGATCTGGGAAACCATGAGATGAATGTGGCACTTTACTCGGAACGTTCTCTTGAACCTCCAAACCTTTGTTCTGACAATGTCTTGGAAAATTCTCTTCGTACATCATTGGATGAAGATGAATCTGACTCAGACATTGAAGAAGTGTACCATGATGATCCTGTTGCTAATAAACTTCTCAAAGAATGTCACCTACAGATTTCTGATCTTAAGAGTTCATTATTCGCTGAGAAGTGTAAAAGCAGCCAACTTAATAGTATGGTCGTCAGTTATGGTGAAGAATTTAACATTATGAAGACACGCGATCACGAGAAAGAAATATCATGTCTCAGAGAACAACTTTCTGAAGCCAATGATCGAGAAATAATCCTTGAGCAAAAACTATATCTCTAAGGAACCGTGAGATGAACTTGTCACTCAACTCGGAACAAGTGGATCTCAAGGTTCAAGTTGAATCATACAAGAATGATCTAGTCATTGCTCTTGAAAGGATTAAAATGCTGGAAGAAGAAAATTTGAGTTTGAGAAAAATTGGATAAACTCAATGAAAGCACAAGCAAATTAAACTCAATGCTAGGAGCAAATAAACATCATCGTGACACACGAGGATTGGGCTGTAAAGGAATAGATGCTCCAAGTACTAGCAAAGAGATTAAATTTGTTAAGGATAAAAATTCTTCTCAAGAGACTACCACTGAAGAAAAATCCACTACTCAAGTGAAAGATGAAAAGGAGAAAATTTACCAAGTTCCCAAGAAGGCACACACACATCCAGGTAACTCTAAAAATCTCACTCCTTTTGTTACTAAACATTGCTATTATTGTGGAAGGTCACTTGCAAAGAAGATGCAAATTCCGTAAATGGGATAAAAAGGCCAATTTGGTTGTTTGGAAAAGAATGTCAGACCAAACAACAAGGCTGCTCTTCAAGAAAATACAGGTTGTAAACGTCCAACCTTTAGGCATATAAATCAGAATTATGACAAAGCAAGTAACGCCTATAAACGTTCGACAAAGCCCTCTTGTAATCGTCATAATTATCGAAAGGAAAATAACCTTGTCAGAACGAAGACAAAATCTGACGCTCCCAATTGGAAAACGACTAACTTGCAAAAGAATAGTCAATCCAATCCTCTTCCAAGAAATCTTGGTAAGAATAATGGGAAAAAGAACACTACTGCTCATAAACCCACTCAGACGCAACTATTGTGTTGATTGACAAAAGAGTCTTCAATAAGATGATGTCATCTCTCGTTGATGCAAAGGTGAACCAAATAAGGGAAAAGGAGAAACAATCAGAGACTATTTCTGTTTCTACCACCTGTAGTGAACACAATTTTGTTCACTCTAACACAACTTGATTGTGTTGTGCAACCTCACCATGATTGCCCTAATTGAATATGGTGAGGGAAAGCACGAGAAATAGGGCACATCATTTAGATTAACTATGAATGATCTTATGATTGGAGAAGTCTCAAAAGGTATGTCTTAAACCTAACTGTTTGATGATTTCATTATACTTTCTTTGAACCTTAATCTATTATTATCAAATCACATTGTTTTGGGCGTTACTTCGCTAAGTGGTTTGATGGGAATCCTAGTATCATCATGATCAATTGTTTACTTGTGGTTCAAAAGCCCAATCTTTTTAAAGTAAAGACAATAATATTCATCTCTAATATTTGTTGAGCAATGTTCTCCAAAGAGATGTGTCCACGCTCAAAAGGTTATGTGACCTTTTGTCCTGATGGTTCGTGACTGTAAACTCCCAAAGTGGTTGTCATGATTGTCTTTTCAACACCGTATTATTATATATTATGATTTATGCAATGTCATATTCAAGGAGCTACCACATCACAAGCATGGGTCCAAAATGTAATGACTCGATGTGGGTATCAACACTTCTTGTGCTACTTGTAGGTTTCTCCCTGCCTTTGGCTCCTAAGGAAAGAGTCGAGAACAGGATCCATGGGAATCCCTACTTGTTTAAGCTAAGAAGGATATGCTCTTAGATAAAAAGATCTAATCATAAAGTTGATATTTAAACTTAGGTTACAATAATTGGGTAATATATATATTTTATAAGCTCAAGCAACCTGTCAGGAAATACAAAAGATATAAGCAGATAACAATTATATTCCCTATATATTCCACAACCACGCTCCCCTAAAGATATATTTCTATTAAGCGCAAGTTCACAAAAGAACTCTCCCCCGTTGGTTGTCATTCCCTCGGACATGAGAACAACGGAACAGTCTTTACCAGAGAAAGACTTAGACTTGGTTTTGGGTTTTCGAACACGTCCGTAGTCATACTAGATTATACCAAAACCATTGATTTATGCATATACTATAACTCCTAGTCAAAAAGACACAAGGATATCCAATAGTATTGTGACTAGCATAAAATCCATATCCTCCTTACATAGTTATACTTATACCTGCAACACAAATGTTAGTACAAACATAACAGCCACAAACATAAGGAGGCAAATGATATCAAGATATTAAACAATAAAGATCAGCTCCATGTGAGATAAAAAGAATTATCTTGATAACCTGCAACATACATTCATAATAGATTCGGAAATATTAATTCAATGTTGCATTCGAAACTCACGTATTATTTTAGGTTTTCTGATTTTCTATTTTTTATATTTTTCAGAAAGTTGATTCGAAACTGCGTGAACAATTACAACATACACACATATATTTTTAATTTTTAAATGATTTTTCATGGACAGATTTCAAATCATACGCAAGTAAATACTAATTTTTATTTAATGTTTTTCGAAACAGAAAAATAACAAACGAAATAAAAATCTACCAATAAACTTTTTATTTTATTTCATGACAGTTTCGAAACATAGGGAAACTTTATAGAACTAGAACCCCTAGACTTTATTCTATTGAGAACTTGGTTGTGTTTTTCTTGAGAACCTTTTTGAACAATTTCATTAGAACCTCAAAATCATCACATGCCTTGTGTAGTTGATCCCTTAGCTTCTTTTGTTCACAAACATTCACAAAAGCTTGCTGTTTGACCCATGCAAAGTGGTGGATGAGATCTAGAACTTTGCTAGTTGGAACTTCATCACCATCATCATCATCATTGCATTCCCAGTTGTTAGGAGCAGGATGATTTTCATCACTCAAGGTTTCTTGAGGAGTGGGAGAGGTGTATTGATCTTCCATCATCATCTTGACAAAATCACATGGACATTCGGGGTCTTCAACTGTTCTCTCCATCATCGAAACACACAATAGGTTTCGAACTAGGTTTATACAGAGAGACAAGATGATTTCGAAATCGGCATTCCCAAGGATTAAATAGAGTTATGTAATCTCTGGGTTTCCGAAAATAAGTTTATTCCTTAACGTTTTATACCCAACATATCTTGAACCGAAACAAGAAAATCCTTAGTTGTCAAGTATGAATTGACTCATAGAATCAATTTTGGTAGCAAACGTAGAAGTAAGGAATTTTCTTAAACTTTCGAATCTTGAAGTTCTTTTAGGAAAATATTCTCAAGATACTCTTTTTCATAAATTATTATTATATATATATTTAATAGAATATAGAATATTACGTGTAAATATATATATACTTCCCTTTTTTTAAAAAAAAACTGTGCATATTATTATTATGACTAATACATCTAATGCACTTTATATATATTTATTTGGTTTCTACGAGACAATTCTCATTTAGTATTTGAGGAATTTTCTGAGATTTCAGGGTGTAGGGAGATACCTTTTTCTGATGGCGAATTTTCCTCCTTTTCTTCAGACTTTCTGTTATGAGAGGTCTTTCTGCTACTGTTCTCAGTCTTCTCAGTTTTTATGTGACCCATCCTATAATGAGAGAAGTGTGGTCTCGAAAACTCTGGATTGCTTTGAATGCAACAAGAACAGGGATGACCTGTTGAGTTTCTTGACAGTATCCCAACATTAGGAGAGAACCACTGAGGTTGCATAAAGATAGGCAAACCTTGAGATCCAGGAGTTACAGTCTTTTTTAAACTACGCAGATCAGATTTTAGATCTCTCAACTCATTAGATAGCTGTTTTAGGTAGTGATCCTTTTTCAAAAATGAGTTGGAAAAGTTTTCATGTTTCTCCTGAACCTGTTTGGATGCCATCTGAGACTTCTTTGCTTTGTCTGAATTAATAACAGTTTTGTCTTTGTTTTTCTTGTGAATACTCCTGCTGAGATTTTTGCCTGTTGACATTGTTTAAGTGCCAGGTACAATAGATTCTCTAGAGGAAATATAAAACTTTATATTTAGAATCCTTATAAAATCTTTTGCAATAGTATCATCAAGATCTTGTCTGTTTAGAATGTTGTCAAACAATTCTTTAATAGACAAGTCACAAGAGAACCGAGCAATTTGATCAGATTCTAGTGATGCGTTGATCAGGGATTGCAAGTGACTGATATTAGCTGAGTTTTCTGCAACTGAAATCTTCAATGTTTTGGCAGATTCTTTTAGAGATTCATTTTCCATGTTCAACTCCTTAATAAGTTGATCCTTATCTCCGATGCTTTCCTTTGTATGAGTCAATTCAGATCTCAATCGCTTGTTTTCTGATTTGATCATATTTAAGGGTGTTAAGAGTTTGGCCAATAGAACATTAGCTTCACCTTCAGCATCTGAGTCTGATATGTCAGATCCGTAGTATGAGTTATTGCCAAAGTTAACATGACCACGATTAGGTAACATATCAGGATCTTCTTGTAAAGGAGTGGTTGTAACAAGTGCAGAACCAGAACATGAATTAACAAAATTTTGTGTCAAGTTGTCTAGACATGAATCAATGTTCTTAATAATGTTTTTCTTATAGGTTGGATCGAGCCAAACACAGATTGTTAGATCTTAAGGTGTTTGCCTGCTCTGATACCAATTGAAAAGACGAGGGTACCGAGTACACCACCAATCTTTTATTTTAGTCCACCTATAAGTCAAACCTTGACCGTTCCCGAAATCAAGAACTCAAGAACAAGATCTCTTTCAGATCTGATTGATTCGCACAAGGGAGTCAATACAAGAATCCGAAAAGACTATGTCAACCAACCAAGTACGATACTTTAATTATATAAGATGACTCAAATATAATGCGGAAGTAAAGTAAAGTACACACAAGATTTTGTTAACAAAGAAACTACAAACTCGTAGAAAAACCCCGGGACCTAGTCCAGTTTTGAATACTCTTAAAATTAAACCGCCAACACACCTACTCTCAGACTTCGGACTAGCTGGTGCAGCCAATATGACCCTAATACAACTATTAGTCACAAAGATTTCCCCTCAGTATTCTTACGCCTCCAACCACATCAAGATGGTCACGCACATGTAATCCCCTACGTAAACAGACGCCCGTAACTGTCTTACGCAAGAGTTTCCTCACAGCCCGTCGCAAGGAATATCGCTACCCGACCTCCAATCGGATGATTACAACCTTTTGACAACAACCAAATAGCGACAGGTCAAATCGCTAGATGATATCCTTGGTAACTAACAGATATTTCACCGAAGTCTTTTCACACCAAGAGCGAGGATATTAAATTTACTTAGGCAATAAACACCTCAAGATATCGATCAAGGTTTCAAAACCTAAATTCCCGAAAGATTAACCTTGTCGTCCCAGTTGGAATCAAGCAGATAGCTGTAGCAAGTACGTAATGATATGACCGTGAAGAACGATGTACCTGCAAAGAACAAATCCAATAACAACGATCTTGATTCCACTCAATATCTATAGTTTAGGCACACAAACCGATAGCGACTTGCTGACAAATCCAGGTTAATAGATAAAAAAGTATGTTCTAATCACAACGATCTTGAGTGGCCTTATATCAGAAGAGAAGGACCTTAGAATAAACAAGATCGTTAGGTTTGATAGACGTGATAGAACTGAACACAAGTACAATACAAAGAAGACTAGTAAACATAAACTAGTTTCCTGTAAGAGGTACTTCTAGGCTTCTCGATCCCGAGAGAAGACTTTCACGCAATTCTATACCGAGAGCAAAAGCTCAAAGGTAACTGAAAAGAAAAGCGGCAACACAAGCTAACAATTCCGAAGAAGAGTTTGGCCAAGGGGATTAAAGCTTTCAGGAGTGATACCACTCATATTTATATTGACTAAGGCTTTAGCTTTGAAATGAGGCAAAGATTAATTTCAGAAATTCCACAAAGCACATTTACATAATAGTTCCGAAATTCCCCATTTAGTCTCATAGCATTTAATGAGAACTAATACTCTAGCATTTTACATTTAAGAAAAATATATTCCATAAAGAAAATATATTTTCGAAACATGTTTAGCCAAGAGCAATCAAAGCAAATAGTATCTTAAGGTATATTTGGATATTTCTTATTAGTTCGAAATACGGTGCTTACCAAATATGATCCCTGGGAAAGATCTCAATTCGAAAACGTGTCCTTAGTTTCGAAAATCTCCTTAGATATTATTACTTCCAAATGTCGTCACCAGCTTTATAATGTCGACATTACTTCCTTGGTATTGCTGGGCTAACCAGACGAACCTAGGTGGAAGTGGGATCTGGTCCAACGTGGTTCAACGTTCCGTATAAACGCATCATAACAAACGTCGACAAAGCCTTGTGTGTTAAGCTTAAGTGAACACATTGGTTCAGACGTTTCGAATCACGCGAATAGATACCATTAGAAGTACGGTGTGAGATTCCACGAGTAACTAGCAAAATGTTAAATCTCCAGAATTCTTGATTCCAATATAGATGTCACGTTAATGATATCCAAGAATTTAAATCAAAACATCAAATGAATAATCAAATGAATATTTGATCAAGTAGTAAAGCATACGAAGATTTAAACACGTACAGTATTGATCCGTAATCATGTGTCCACTAACTAGAGCGACTAACCATTTTCCAGATGATGACTCAATCCCACTTAGTTGTACATTGAAGATGAACGAATTCAAACTTCAAACCGAGAATATCAAACTCATTAATTCGTTGAAGCACAAATCAAAAATGTAGAGTTTGAACTTCGAAGTTACGCATTCTGAGTCAACCTTATTCAGGTTTCGAAACGTACGTCAGTTTTGGCAGAAACCAAATTAATGTTTCGGAACCTAAAGTTCATTATATGACCGGAACTTGTTTAAGGTTCCCAAATCAAGTTTCCATATAGCGAAACCTAAAGCTTGGTTTCGAAATCTAGATTATGTTTAACAAAACCTTGTTTAAGGTTTCGAAACAAGAAACACATATTAAATTCTCTACAAATGTTTGGTGTCGAACTTGAGAGTCCATGTGGTCGAGAACCGTTTCACCATCACAGCTTTTTAGCCTCGACGCACAGTCATATATTTCCCGGTTCACATAAACCTTTAGGAAACCCCAGGGTCTTTTCGACCTTTTAGATCTCACATGGTCAAGGCACATTGGCCTCGATTCTCAAGTCACTGTCAGCCACACAAACATAGTTTTGAATCTGTTATATCTCATTGGTCACAATGTTACGTTTCAGACCAATAGCTTATGAATGCGAAAACCATATTATGGTTTCGAAATCAACGTCAAGTTTTATCAAAACCTATATTGAGGTTCAAACGTTGAAACTTCATAAGTTGAGATACACAAATATGGTTTCGGAATCCAGAAGTGAGATATGGCATACAAGATGTTCATATACAGAATCAAATAAATGATTCAGAACTTCAGAGTTTAGAGCCAAACCACGACGTCATATTCGAATCTCAGAAACAACAGTATTTCGAGTCTACACAACTTAAGTGTGAGTCACGATCTCTCTTACATTGGCTCATATAAATGTATGCACTCAATCCGACAGAGCCAGACTAGGCAAGAAGAGACACAATACTATGATGGATCAAATCCCGTAGTACTACCGAGATAACATCACATTGTTATATCCAACTCGAAAAAAGGTTTTAGGAAAAACCTTTATATTAACTTAGAGACGGAGAAGAAAAGAAAGCTCTAAGCAATATTGAAACGTCATACTACACACCAATACCACAAGTGGTAAAGCGTTATCATAAGACACACTGATCACAAGTGATCAAGTCATAACGTAAAGCTCAAACTGAGAGTTATGTTTATGTCTTTTGTAGTACAAGTGTAAAAGATAATGGAATCGCGTTATTTAGATTCACTAACCTGTTGAATGATGAAGCCAGATGTCTTCGTTTGATCTTCAGTCTTTCTTCAACTCTTCAACCAGTGATTCTAAATCATACCAAAATCTTCCACAACCTAAAGCTAACTCTCTCACATGACTTCACCTAAATGTGTGTTGTTTAGCGGTCGAGTTTTGATCACTAAAGTTGACAACTAAGCTTGACATACCAACACTTAGTGAGGTTGACCGAGCCATGCTCTAACAACCCAAACCCTAAGGAAAAGACAAAAAGCTTTTTGATAAGGAGTTAACTATGCTAAGCAAAGATAATTTTAGACCTGATTCAAAGATATATCTTCAAGCCCTTCACGAACACCTTCTTCAAACGCCCAGCCAATGTTGAAGACCTTTTTGAAGGTTTCGGCATTATGTTGTGTTGCTATAACACTAACCTTTTTATCAACAACTTTAACAAATTCTCTGTTTTTATAACCCAGACTAAGCAGTTTCTCTTGATTTCTGATCAGACAGTTTTGACTGTTACGAAACTTTATAAGTTCTAGAGTAGAACTTGCAAGGAGTTCCTTAAGTTCGGCAATTTCTTCTTCAGATTTCTTGCATCTTTGAGAAAGAGTCTCAATTGCAAGAGTATTAGCTGAACAAGTTTCACAATTTTCGTTTATGTCTTCGTCAATAATAATGGTGTCGCATGAAGGGTCTCTTCTAGACTGATTCATCTTGGCAAGGTTAACATATAGTTCTAACTTAGGATATATATATATCTTCTTATAAGTCGGTTTCGAACATGCCTAAAAAAGGAAAATTATTAATTTTACTATAATGACCCTGTTAATTTGACAAATCATCAATCTTAAATAAGTTTTATATGTCAACAATATGATGTGATAGAATACTCTCAATTGCATAAAACTTTAGACTAGACAGGTAGTCTCATGGATCATGGTCTCGACTCTTGCCTTAGGAGCCAGAGGCAGGGGATTTCCCAGAAGCAGTGCAGAAAGTTGTTGACACCCATGTTGAGTCATTACATTTTGGACTCACACATAACATGGTTACACCTTTATCAACGTTTTATAGAATATGCTCATTACAAGAAGGAGTCACTAAAATAGGTGTAGGAAAACAATTTATGACAAGTAGTCATATACCATCAGGACAATTGGTCACATAACCAGTTGAGCGTGGATTCATCTCTTTGGAGCAATGCTCAACAAATTTTTGAGATACGGATTATTGTTCCCCTTTTTTTATTGATGATTGTCTATTTGTCAAATTATTAAGTCATATAATAAAACACGAATATTGCGTTCTTGGCAAGAGAATGCCCCCTTTACTCCGTTAGTAAACTATTTTGAATGAGCAAAGATATGCTCATTAGGATTAAAGCAATGATTCGTTAACTCATACCTGTGAAAAGTAGATTGATCCTCCGCTGCCTGATGATTCTTGTATGTATGATCCTGAATTTCAGGATTCATTCGAAGATCCTTCACATTCGGAACCCATTGATTGAAAGATTGTTCAGAAGAACGATTATTCCTTCTTTTTCAACTGGAAGAATAAAAATTTCTTCTGATAGGTAGTGATGACGAATTACCAACGTATTTTGTGATGTCAAACTCTATTTCATAGGCTTGAGATAGCCTAGAAACATCACTTGCTACTAGCTAGTGTATTCTAAAGTTTGTCAATTTGATTCCTTCTAAAGGAACATTCTGACAATAGATACACTTTTCTTCCACAATGATTACAAAGTAATTTACTTCGTCGATTGTGGTGCCTCATATAACTTTAGTTTTGAGTTACCGAAAGGGAAGTAACATGAGTTATATTATTAGAGGGAGAC